>BDUI01005387.1:0-17126 GCA_002335545.1 Apodemus speciosus
GAAATTCTTAGACAAATGGATGGAGCTGGAGAGCATCATACTGAGTGAAGTAACCCAGTCTCAAAAGAATACCCAAGGCATGCACTCACTGATAAGTGGACATGGGAATGAGTCAGGCTAGAGATGGAGCCAAGCATCTATTTCTGATGCAGGTAACTGTGAAACCAATGCAACCCTGGGAGAAAAACAAAAAACAAAAAAACCAACAACAGAAACAAACCAACCCAGTCACAGTGGGATTGGCAGGGTTCCTGAGTTGAGAAGATAAATGTTGTAGTCACAACTTTCTTTTCCAACAGTGACTCTAACTTCATGAGCTGTTTCTCAAGAAAGTAGTGAATTTTCTATTTGCTCTCTCCATAGTGATTCTCTCTCTCTCTCTCTCTCTCTCTCTCTCTCTCTCTCTCTCTCTCTCTCTCAGGAGCACTTTAATTACTTCCTTCTTTATTATTTCATTCAAAAGTGAGTAAGATTGTCCACCTTATCCTCCCCCAAATGCTCTCTCTCTCTAGTCTATCATCTATCTAATCTACCATGTATCTAGAGATAGGTGTATATAGTAAAATGGCATAATTATTATGTATAACATATGTCATATCATATTTACATTGTCAAGGGGCAATGTGGTAGAAAGGGGACACAGGAAGGCACACAAGACTTATTCAAATTAAGTAATTTAGGGCAGAAACAAGCTTGGGTTTGCTCTTGGGCCCAGACTGGGTACTTTCCTCTCCATCACACTGTGAAGTGTGAACTCCAGACATGATTATCTGATCTCTCTAATGAGTTACTACAGCTTCAGCGTTTACAAACTGTGACTAATTCACATATTTCTCTGTAAGGAGGCCATTCCAAGGGATGCAAAAATCTTCCTGTTAACAATTTTAGCAGTCATGTGTAATCACAATACATTATGTAACAGATGTGCCCACTAAATCTAATTTGAGGGAAGAGTGAAGATTCATTGAATTCAAAAGAGCTTATGACTAAATGAGTGAGTCTATGAAGCCATCCAAAGTTTTTTAAGAGATTTATTCACTTGATTCTTTTCTCATATCACTTTATTTTATGTGTATGGGTTTTTTTGCTTTTATATATGTGTCTGGTGCTGATGGAGGACAGAGAGGACATTGCATCTACAGGAACTGTGAGGATTGTGAGTCACCATGTGGATGTTCACACCCCTACCTAGGTCCCCTGCAAGAGCAACAAGTATTCAACTTCCGAGCCATCTCTCTAGCCTCTTTACATAATATCTACATCTATAGATAGATATCTCTAGATAGCTAAATATCTAGATATTTAATAGGTAGATATAAATATATATCGCAAAAATATATATTTTTGTGAAAGAAAATCTATTAAATTATTTGCTTGTGTTTAATTGGTAGTGCTGACTAAGGATGACTACTACAGTTTTACCTTTCACGTGCCCAGTTATCTTTTCCTTTTCTTTCCTTCTTTTTTATTTACTTATTTTTAAAATTTTATTACTGTTATTATTATTATTATTATTATTATTATTATTATTATTTTGCTATCACTCACATTTTGGTAAGAAATATGGTCAGAAAACCCAACTTTGAAAGTAAACATAAAAAATAGAAAACGAATTTATCTATTTTTGAATACTGATGAAATGTTTCCAGTAATTTCCAAGTTTTATTGTAGACTTTCTGATATGCTAATCTTAGGACAAAACAGCTTTACTTAAAAGGGAGGATTTTCGGTGAGTTATGGTGTAAGAAGTCAGTATCTTTCCGAAGTTACGGGAAAGATGTAGCAAAAGCATGTCTTTTCCACAAGAGAAACTGCCTTAACCACCCTATGTCCCCCTAGGGAAGGGACATGCCTCTGGATCTATAAAAACAAGAGCAGAACAATTTGTTTTCCTCTAGAAATAACACAGCAGAACTTGGGACAGAGTCCTACAGTCATTGACTAGGAATCTCTATACAGGCAGCTTTGAGAAGAATTGATCTACAAAATATTTAGAAGATGCCATGGAGAAGCTGTGAGTAGCATCCAGTGAGACAAGGACACTTCTTGGAGCTTAACGAGGACAACTGTCTGCCATTTTGAACTCTGTTCCTGGTTTGCTCAACTTTACACACACAGCATGGGGTGAAGTCTACATTAACAACCGTGCCATTCTTACCGGGCATTCCCAGAATCCTTCACTTTGTCCCTGCCTCAGAAGCAGAATATTCCTGCCGAAGGGACATGTAGTGTTTGGATGTGAAATGACTGCCAATAGGTTCGGTCATCCTGAACATTTGTAGTGGGGCTGGCAGCATTTTTTGGGAAGGTTTTGGAACCTTTAGGAGGAAGTGGGCCTTGCAGGTGGGCCTTGAGGCTGGATAGCACTGCTCTACTTCTGGCTCGTGTTCCGTTTCCTGGGTCTTCCCAGCTACGATGTTATATCCTCCAGAATTGTGAGCGGAATAACCCCCTTCCCCCTTACGTTGCTTTTGTCGGTGTATTTTGTCACAGCAACTGGAAAAGAAGCTAAGACAGGATGAATTCAGCGTAGTGATCTGTTCGCCAAGGAAGGGGACTTACTGGGAACATTCTGCCTGGAACACCACCATTGATAGGAATTGCAGATCCGAGATCAGAATCGTTATTTGAATGGATGAACCAACATAAAAAACCCTTCCCCCACTGCCTTTGCGGAAAACCGGTTAGCGTCCTTGTTGTTACATCCCATCTAGAATAGTTACTGTTTCAGGATTAGCTTGTTAATCAAAAGAAGTGATAACATTTCAGTGGAGATTCCGGGAAGGAAAAACATCGTCAAATTACTCCACACTGGCATCTGCATATGTGGTTTTTGTTAGGAAACGTGCTTTGATTCCATCTCACTCAATGGCAAGTTGCTGTATGTCTGTTTATACACCTTTGCCATGACATTTATCACATCTTCCACATTAATAATTTAATTTACAGCTAAAAAGTACAGTGTACAATATTGTCAACCCTCTCCCTACACTGGAAAATGATTTAATATATAAGACCATACTACCTATTACACGCTTAATTTGTAATGAATCAGCATATATAATTTTCTGAGTGCTTGAAGCACAAAGAAATAAAACATCAGAATGTTCTAAAAGAATTCAAAGAGCCAATGAAAGTTTAACTACCATTGCTGAAATTAATTTTAACTATAAATTATTTCACTGCATCTTGTATTACAATAAGAATCTGAAAGTGAATCCCATGTGTATGTCTTTTCGTTCGACCAAACCCATTGTCTTTCTTCAATTAACTAAGCTGTAGCAGCTGAAAGGTCCCTCTGGAATTTTTATAGTTAATGCAGTTCTAACTTCTTGTTTCACACCCAAAAGATTCAATATATCATCCAAGAAAATACTTCTAAAATGCATTATGTGGCTAATTTTATACATGTCAAAAGAGAAATGTAAGTTTTTCCGATTGGAATCCAACTGGACTCTAAAAAAGACATTATATTCCAAGTTGAAAAATTTGGAAATTTTTAGAGAATTTTGAAGAAAACCAAGAAACCAATAATTTCTTCCATCCTCACTTTTTTTTAATAGCCTAAAGTGAGGAGAGGATTAAATTTTATTGACAGTGAAAAATAAATCCCCATAACCCTGATCACTGGTGGACATTCCCCATCTAGGGCCCTTGTCAGTCATCACCCAAACCTGCCTTTAGCCGAGGAGGCTGACATGAGAGAAGCATAGCAGTTGATCATCTAAACAGATCAGGATCAGAACGCAAGTGTCTTTATCGCCTGCTAACAGGGGCTCTTGACATCATTTGGAGCCTAGCTTTGTGTAGCTCATGGATTAGGCAACATAACTTTTAAAGCATGTTAAAAAAATCAACTCCAAACACAAGAAGAAGTTAGAAAGGTAGACTTCTAAATCAAATGGAAGACCTGCCCTGCCAAAGCCCAGTAAGTAGAACTGGCCCCATGGTTTCTCAATGGGACAGAAAAAGATCCAGCACCCGTGTTGGATCTGAGAAGTCACCACACAGGAGCATTTGGACATAAAGCAGGAGTCTCCTGATAGAAGGGTGAGTAAGGTCAGTGATAGGAAAGCTGCCACAGGTATGAGATAGTACCAGTTCCACAAGAGCCAGCCCAGTTCAAGGGAGGAGACCCCAGGCCTGATTCATGTCTGCGAGGATCCATATCAACCAAGGACCTCAAGTCAAGGTGCAAAACATCTCATGTGGGAATGGGAAGGACAAGGAGAAAGGCATTTGTTCTAAAATCAGAGATAAAAACCTACTCCCACCTAACCAGGAAAATCTTTTATACTACTAGGAATACACAGTAACTCTGCACACTGTAAATCTGAGAGCCACTCAGCTGTATGAAAAGATGAGAGCAAAACATTTATCAGTTTGAGTCAAACAAAATATCTTGTTTGTCTTTAAGAGTTACTCAGTTTGTTCTAATCTTAACCTGCTGTGGCTTTAAAATATGGTAATGAATTTGTTGGTTGTTGAAGGAATTCAGGGTGACTGTAGTGATATATCTTGCCTTGTATTGAAAACTTTTATTTTGAATCCAATATACTGCGTGCAGTCTTGTGTAAATATGTCAAGACTTCCTCAGAGACAAATGCATTAGAGCATTGTGGGAATTTTTAGAGGTGTTGTCTTTAAGGAACRTGCTGAGGGTAAATAAAACAAGGAAAGTCAAGAGGTGGCTGAAAAACATGGACACTAGATGGAGTTTATGATCTCTCAGCAGATAGTGGGAGAAYTTTTGTCATTGTCACAAAGTCATGGAATCATGATATAATCCCAAGTAGTATAATTAGGCAAATCATGATGGGTRTATTTGTTTATGATAGGCATATGAAAAAGAACACAAAAACAAACAAAATAGCAACAAAAGGAGACTGGGAAATAATAGTAAAAGTGCATTCATTAGTGTACCCAAGCATGTGCAGAATACATGSCTATAATGACGGCTTGAAAGATAATGTGATAAAAATGATGAACAATAGA
Organism: Apodemus speciosus; assembly: GCA_002335545.1. NCBI lineage: Eukaryota > Metazoa > Chordata > Mammalia > Rodentia > Muridae > Apodemus > Apodemus speciosus. The sequence continues at coordinate 4,996 of BDUI01005387.1, forward strand.
AACGTATGAGAAAAGCACATTTCATGAGTAAAACATTTCATTTATCCCCAAAAATATTATAGTAACTGATATAATAAATATTTGGTCTAGATGAACTTTAATACAATCATCTGTATTGTCCCCAAAATTGAAGATATGATATCAAGCGTGATAGACCGAAACCCATGCTAAAACATTTCCACAAGAGGAATTCTCAAGTGGCCATTTTCCAAACCGGAAACTAGAAATCAGTTCAACAGCTGGGTATCAATGCTCTAAAAGGGAAATTTCTCCAAGAAACCCTGCTGCTTATCTTAAGAAATAAAGATGTGATTTTGTGGGCCATTCATGAGATGAAATACAGCTAACTTCCAGATCCTTTGAGGGGTCGAACCACTGGGCTGACTTTTCTCCTCCATTCTAGTTCTGCAGTTCTGAATGAGGGAAYGTGAAAGACATGCCAGGGCTGTGACTGGATTCAGCCAAATGCCGCCGCTACAACACCAGCTACATAGGCAGACAGAGGAACCTTATTATTTTATTATTTTCTTTCTGCTTCCTGCTCTCTCCTATTCTCTTTGAACCAGTCTTAGTAAGTCCTCACCCCACATGGTATCGCTTCCTTTCCTGAATTCCGCCACTATTCAGTCTCAATCTGCATTGACTTAAATCTCTCTCTGTGTCTCTCTCTGTCTCTCTCTGTCTCTCTCTGTCTCTCTCTGTCTCTGTCTCTGTCTCTCTCTCTCTCTCTCTCTCTCTCTCTGTGTGTGTGTGTGTGTGTGTGTGTGTGTGTATAAGTATGGGCATGTGTGTGTGTTCACACAGAGTGGTCAGAGGACAGCCTCAGGTCGCAGTCCTTGTTTTTCACATTATTTGGTCAGGGTCTTCTATGTTCCCCAGGCTAGCTGGCCTGTGAGCTTCAAAAAGCATTCTTGTCTTTGCTTTCCAAGTGGCTGCTGTGTTTCTAGGAGTTACACAGCATGTACACACTACTTTGGCCAGCCTTGTCTGGATTCTGGGAATCCACACTTGGATGTCAAGCACTTCTCTCATTGGATCATCTCTCTAGCCTTACATCATTCTGCTTCACATTAGATGTGGATTTTACTTTCTTTGTGTTTGTCTACATATCGTACAGGATCTAGAAATAACTACTGTTTGCCGAGTGCTTTGCTATGCGTACATCGCCTGTATTATCTCTCTTCATCTTTATAGCATTCAAACTATGTGTGTATCAATATTTTGTCCCTTTATACTTGGAAAGTGACGCTTGGTTACAAATCTAGTCCCAGTGTAACAGATGCTAGAACTTGGAACATTCGCCTGGTCAATGCACAAATGAGATTTTTTTTTCCCTATTTGACCTTGTGTTAGGAGAGATTGTGAATACGCTAGCAAAGAAAATAGAGAAATCAGTTTTTCTTTGTTCTGTGTGAACATTGTGGCCAAAAGAAACTATCATAATGGAATTTGTCTGAATTTTTTTGAGACACTCACCTATGTGATTAAATTCAGCATTTTATTTCTGATTTTCTTTTTCACAATATGCTTAAATACATCATTTAATGTCTTCAGTATTTTGCAGTCAAATATGGTCTTTGGCCCATTTCTTTTCTCCTTTCCATCCTGATTATTCTTTAGGTTTTTGGCAGTGTTAAAATTCTGCTTTACCTCCGCCGATGATGCCTGCCTGGCAATATTTTTCTTTCAATTTGCAAGYAGCAGCTGTGCGGTGGTGTGTATGCACGCTGACATCTCCCAGTCCTGCTTTATAGCTCTTGTTAGCATGCCAGAAGCTGTGCATCATTCACACAGTGATCCCATCCCTCCACCCTGCCCCCCTCCGCATATACCAAAGCTAATTGAGTGAGTTATTTTAAGATAACTGCAATCATGGCTCTAGCATTCACCAACTTCTTAGTGTAAATCTTTTAAGATCTAAATGACATAATTCTTGTCAGCATAGACTTACTCTTATCAGGGATTACGTAAAATATCATAAAATATGCTTTGTGAACTGTTTGGTTCATTCATCTGTTTCCAATCATACTTCTGAATATGCTTTCTTTCACTGATCATATTTAAAAAGGCTTGAAATTCATTAGTTAGCAGTCACATTGATGACACTCTAGCCTAGTGTCTAACACTGCATAACCTTTTGTACTTTTGGATGTAAGAGAGCAAATCCTTGCTCTGCTGCTCAAGTAAAAATTTCAAGTCAGGCTACTATATTTCCCCGGGGCCACTCTCTGTTTTTCATCCATGTTAGTTGTGTGCAGGGGATTTACATGGATAATGAAGCCAAATGGTCAGTGCTTGAAGCGTTCCCTGACCATCTCTTCAGGTCTTATTCCTCATGTCTCCAAACTATGCCTAACCCATAGAATTACTATCATTTGCACTCTAGTAACCATTAAATTTCCTTTTATTCTTTAATCCAAGAGTCACCCCAACTTGCTACTTATCTGCTATTCCTTTGCTGTGATAAGACATCAGTGACCAAAGCAACTTACAGGAAGAAGAATTTATTCCAGTTTACAGTTCCAGAGAGATTCCATCACCCAAGAAGTCAAATTCTCTAACTTACCCTTTTCCCTTCAGGAAGTGCATCAGCAAGTCCTTGTGGTTGTTTATTAGAAATTATATATATACATATATATATGTATATATAATATAATAAATATATATATAATATCTCCAAATTTGGGGTTTTGGATATATTTTAGAGGAAGAAAGAGGAGGAGGAAGAGGAGGGAAGGAGGAAAAGATGAGGAAAGGAGAAATGAAGAGGAGAAGGAAGATGAGAAGGAGGGTAAGAAGTTAAAGAGCTAGAGGAAGAGGAGGAGGAAGAAGAAGAGGAAGAGGAGGAGAAAGAGGAAATAAGAGGAAATACCTATAAAAATATATATGCATATATATATGTATATACCTCTAAAATATATCCAAATTTCGGGCATTTCTCCTGTTTTCCTTTTCCCACATATGTTGCTGTGGTCAAATACATCGGCCACACAGCCCTCTGCTCTCTATGTACTGTCATGGGGGGAGGGGCGGCTCTTTGTTGCCACTCCACTCTCTGTTTCTTTCCTTTTTTTTTTTTTTTTTAAGTTGGATATACTCTCTGTTTCTTAAATCTGGTGTTTTCATTCTTGCCCTGAAGCTCTGGTGTACATCATCTTGGAGCAAAGAGGTTAAAATCAGCATTTCTAAATTATCAAAATTGACCTATCAATTTTCACATCACTTAACCAATGTTTTCTTCCCCCAAAGCATCTTATTCTATATCTCCACTGCTCACTGAGTTCCTTGCCCATGTCAAATTCATCCCATCTCAGCCCTTTTGCATTTGTTTCTCCTTGGATCTCATACTCTCCCTTCCCGTCATTCTTCTAATCATTTCAGTGTTTACTATAATTATTGCTTCTCTGGGATAATTGTTTTTGACTGGCCAAATGCAGCCCTTTTCTCAGGTCTGGAAATATCACCCTACTTTCTTTTCTGAATAACACTTCTCACGTTTAATGCTGTTTTTCTTCAGTGTAGTTCCATGAACAATGTCTCTGGCTCATAGGTTATTGACTCTAAAACAATACTTGCAAAGTACACATTTGGTGCTAAGAATGGGTTGATTTGATAATACATTGGACAAGAAAAATAAAATAAGTTAAGGAAATTTTCCTAGTTTCTGAGAATGGAGCAGAGAGGAAGAAAAAGAGGAGGAAGAGGAGGGAAGGAAGAAAGGAGGAAAGGAGAAATGAAGAGGAGAAGGAAGATGAGAAGGAGGGGAGGAAGTTAAAGAGGTAGAGGAAGAGGAGGAAGAGGAAGAGGAGGAAAGGAGGAAAAGGATTAGGAGAAGGAGGAAAAGAAGCCTCTTTCAGAACAGATATTTGAAGTTTGCCTTCAAACTAACTTTTTATCTTGTAAGCATCTAATACCTATAATTCTCAGTTTCACATCTATAATATGAGCTAATAATAGCACTTATGTTTTTAGCTCTTGTGAGAGTTAAATAAATATGTGCAAAAAGCTGTAGCCTGGTGCCTGACACATGCAATAAACAAATTGCGGTTTCTTACAGCCATGGTTATCATCCCAATCAGCAGCAGCACTTAATGATCTCTGAGAACAATAGATAGCATATTCCTTGTGATCCTTGGCTTTTGATGGAAAGAACACAGTAGGTTTCTAAGCAGAAGCACAGAAAATCTGATTTTGATGACTAGTGACAGTAATTTACAAATTGACAGTAATATTAAAGGTCTGAACCACACAACATCTCCTGAACACTGGCTAGAAATGCAGAAAGTAGGACTCTGTGGGTAATGTTGAGACATATATCAGCTTAAGAATGCCTGGCTTAGACTAGAGTAGACAGGCTTAGAGTACCATACCAGAAAGGTTCAGAGTTGACTAGCCAGACCCATTATCAGCCTCCACATATTACCGTGTGGCACATGAATGTGACCTCAGAAAGAGAATGTACATTACCTGGGGACATGGTGACGATCGGTCTCCTGCTATTTGCATCATTCATGATTCCATAGGAGAAAGAAAACTTGCAGGTTGGAAGAGGCTTAGAATGTGGGTAAATGAGGCACTCCCGTCAGCTCACAGTTCTGGAGAGAACATTGATACAGTTGACCAATGTGTTGGATATAAGCCCCGAGAGCCATGAGAATAACCTGGGGTTGGTTGGTTGAGGATAAAAGAGCAAAGTTAGCTTCCTAAGATTGGTTGGATGCTCACTCCCGTGCCCTCTATATTCTAGTCAAGTATCAACAGAGAACATCAACATCCATCTCCTTCCTATTTTCCTTTATATTTCTTTTCTCTCCATCCCCTTTTGTTTCATTAACGTTTTTATCTTTTCCTCCCCAGTCATTCWCTTCTTGTATCAGGAAATTGAATGGCCGGTGAGGAAAAACAGTATTTATTTAGTAAAGGGCTCATTTTGCTGGTTGCTAGGCATCAGCCTCCCAACCATCTTCTACTGGGTATAGTCATGTGGGTCCATAAGTGCCCTGCCAGCAGATATTAGTGCCACTCATTGACCCCGTCAGACAGCTCTTTCTGCTGTCCAGAATAAGTCAAGGTAACTCTCTTCCAGACAGGCAAAGTACTTTTACTGTTCTTATTTACCAGGTTCTCAACTGCTTACATGGATGCAGAGCCAGTTATCATGAGTTATAGACGACATCACCCTCATGATGATCCCCCAGACACAAGCATTACACACAGCATAGGATGCTGATCAGTTTTCAGGTAGTTTTGGGTACATGTTATATGTTAACACTTAGTTTTATACCCTATTGCAATGGCCCAGTAGAAGCCTTCATGTGCTCTATAGACCGTAGGCCTGAGGTGCTTACTGGTTATCCCTCGATGTTCTCTCTATTTCACTGAACTCTTCCAGAAGATAGGCAACGTCTTACTTATCTGAGTTTTTAGCCTAGTTTCTCAGACATATTACATGGAAATTTAAACTTAGCTGAATCTAGAAGTAATCCGATGTGAATGCAGAAATAAGCTTACAGATAGTTTTATAAATTCTGCGAGTAACTGACAGCTAAGAGGGAGGTTATTTGACTTTTTCTCCATTATTTCCCTTATACTCTAAAGGATTATATCTGCCCCAACCACCAAATGATCCTCACTTCATTTCCTTTCTCTCCCATTTTTACGCCTATGGAAGAGCCTGTGAATTTTAATTAATAGTAATCTAGTTTTACTTACAAAGTAGTTTCACAAAGAGGAACATTATATGATGTTAAATTAAGATCATCTTGTACAGTCATTTCACTGTTTGACTTCATTTTCATGAGAATTCTAAGATTATAGGGAAGAGGTAAATTTATTCAATGTGATCAAGCTCCCATGACAAGCATACGGTTTAATAGTGTCTATTTTTGCATAATGAATTACCTCAAAATGCACCAGAGTATAGCGAAAGCTTTGCTTTCTTGCAGTTTCTAAGAATAAAGAATCAGGAGTTAGTGTTTCTGATGTAGGCTCTCACATATAGACAGGATGGTCATCAAGACTGCAGTCATCTGTCTGATGGTATGACTGGGGCTGGGGGTTCATACTCTCCAGAATGCTCACCTACTACTCTTGCATGTCCCTTCCTTGTGGCTAGCTGGGAGCTTCCATCTTTTGGTGGATGTTTACTGTATGAACCTGTCAATAGGGCTGCTTGACTGCCTAATAGCACAGTAGCTAATATTCTCCAGTGTAAGGAGAGACAGGGACAGGGATAGAAATAGGGACAGTGCGAGATCAATTGATCAGTTGATCGACCAATACATAGATTATGTTCACTCTCTTGCTTAGCCAGTCTGCAGTTAGCTTTATGCTGTCTGCTGTCTGCAGAAACACACTGTCCCTTCTGCCACATTATCTAAAGGTCGCTAAGTGCAACTTACATTCTTGGGAGGATAATTAGTTCCATCCATCTAAAGGAGTATGGAAGACTTTTATGGACATATTGTAAACCACCACAACTGGCTTGCAACTTTCTACTGAACAGTTCTTAAAAGAAACATTCTAATAGATATAGCATAAAACCTTTGTGCATCTATCTCAAGATCACAATCCAAATGGTGGCAGAATGATTAAAACATATCTCTGAATAAGGAAGAACATGGTTTTCTCCTAGCAGCTGCAGCAGGACCTACCTTCAGACTATCACTTCTGTGCATTTTATTGTTTGCATTCTGGCTCATGGTCTTAGTGCCTGGTTTTACCTAGACTAATTTCCATGAACAGTCACTGCAAGTCAGTGAGTCAGACACTCAGCTTCGTTCCTGCCTCTCTCTCATTACAGAATATTAAACACGATCTTTAAGTAAATACGGCCTGTGGTGGTTTGTATATGCTCAGGCCAGGGAGTGGTTCTATTCAAAGCTTTGGCCCTGTTAGAGTGGGTGTGGTCTTGTGGGAGTAGGTGTGTCACTGTTGGTGTGGGCTTTAAGACCCTCATCCTAGCTGCCTGGAAGTCAGTATTCTGATAGCAGCCTTCAGATGAAGATGTAGAACTCTCAGCTCCTTCTGCACCATGCCTGCCTGGATGCTGCCATGTTCCTGCCTTGATGATAATGGACTGAACCTCTGAACCTGTAAGCCAGCTTCAATTAAATGTTGTTTTTATAAGAGTTGCCTTGGTCATAGTGTCTGTCTGTTCCCAGCAGTAAAACCCTAAGACATGGCCTTTCAATACTCCACACCAAAGTTTGCAAATGGATATCCATGGAGGCTCAGATAGCTATTGTAGTGATAAAGACAAGCAAATTTACTGTGTGTGGCCTAAGTAACCTTTATCAAGGCCTAGACTGTCAGGATGAGATGATAACATCATCATTCCCCATGATACTTTACAATAAAAAGAAATGTCTTATGTAATGTAATTTATTTTTAGTGTAATGGTTAAAACATGGTTAAGAAAAGTTTGGGTGAGGAACTGCCAGACTGATTTCCATAGTGGTTGTACCAGCTTGCAATCCCACCAGCAGTGGAGGAGTGGTCCTCTTTCCCCACAGCCTCACCAGCATGTGCTGTCTTCTGAGTTTTTTTTTTTTTTTTTATCTTAGCCATTCTGGCTGGTATGAGGTGAAATCTCAGGGTTGTTTTGATTTGCATTTCCCTGATGATTAAGGATGTTGAACATTTCTTTAGGTGCATCTCAGCCATTCGATATTCCTCAGGTGAGAATTCTTTGTTTAGCTCTTTACCCCATTTTTTAATGGGGTTATTTGGCTCTGTAGAGTCTAACTTCTTGAGTTCTTGGTACATATTGGATATTAACCCTCTGTTGAATGTAGGGTTGGTAAAGATCTTTTCCCAATTTGTTGGTTGCTGTTTTGTCCTTTTGACGGTGTCCTTTGCCTTACAGAAACTTTGTAATTTTACGAGGTCCCATTTGTCAATTTTTGATCTTAGAGAATCAGAAATTTTCTTCTGTGCCCATGTGCTCAAGGGTCTTCCCCAGTTTCTTTTCTATTAGTTTCAGTGTGTCTGGTTTTATGTGGATGTCCTTGATCCACTTGGACTTGAGCTTAGTACGAGGCATGATGCTACTGGAGGATGCCATTATAACACTCCTAGACATATACCCAGAGGATTCCCCAGCATGTAGTAAGGATACATGCTCCACTATATTCATAGCAGCCCTATTTATAACAGCCAGAATCTGGAAAGAACCCAGATGTCCCTCAACGGAGGAATGGATATAGAAAATGTGGTATATTTACACTATGGAATACTACTCAGCTATTAAAAACAATGAATTCATGAAATCCTTAGGCAAATGGGTGGAAAATATCATCCTAAGTGAGGTAACCCAATCGCAAAAGAACACACATGGCATGCACTCACTGATAAGTGGATATTAGCCCAGAAGCTCGGAATACCCAAGACATATTTCACATATCAAATGATGTCCAAGAAGAAGGAAGGAGAGGCCCCTGATCCTGGAAATGCTCAGTGGCTCAGTATAGGGGAATACCAGGACAAGGAAGAAGGAAGGGGTGGATTGGGGAACAGGGGGAGGGAAGAGGGCTTATGGGACTTTTGGGGAGTGGGGAACAGGAAAGGGGAAATCATTTGAAATGTAAATAAGGAATATATCTAATAAAAAAAGAGAAGAGAGAAAAAAAAGAAAAGTTTGGGTGTGTATTGATTGTAAATGCCTTTTCAGAAAATGACTCTAGAGTGTAAGGCTAAAATCAGCTTTCTTGGGCTCCATGAGCTCGACATCCCTCATTACATAGTTTTATCTTTTATATATTTCAAGTTTCAAAAACTGTTTCCTTGGAATAGTGGTGAAGATGAACTTTCAACGAGTACAGAAACAGACATGGTTTTAATTTGCAGTCAGCCCCAAAATATCTGGACAGACCCTGTGAATGATGCAGTGGGTCCCCAGACCCCAGATAATAATAACCGTACTAGTTCAAGTGAGGACAAACTCATACTAAAAAAAGAACATAAAGAATGTTGCTCTATGAATATGAATGTTTTTTTTTTTGTTTTGCATTCCTAAGCCACTAATAGCTGCCTCACCAATCAAAAGTGTTTTCTAGTGCAGTCTATCACAAGGGGTTAATATACACTCAACAGTGATAGTGAACACATGCACGTATGAAAACAATTTGAGGTGTCAGGCACATTTACAACCAAGACTATAAAATAAAGTAGTGCATCTCTTGTAACATTTCTATTTTAACCAAATGGAAAATTATGTTTTAAATACCTAAGGAAACAATTGGATTTACTTTCATTTCTAACAAACAAACAACAACAAAAATAACCCTCCTGCCTCTTGTACTCAAGATAATGGTTTGTCTCTGAGTTTTTCTCAGTTTCAAAGAACATTTTTGACATGTAGTTTTTTTCCCCTTACAATTGAACTGATTTCTTCAAGTGAAAATATCTTGGAGTCTGCAGGTTTTCATTTGCGCAGTCATGAGGAAGTCAGTTCAAGATTCTCTTTCCCTGAATTTTGATGAGACACAAAACATGCTATGTGCAGGCTCGAACTAAACTGCTGGTCCAGTTCGGTTTTCCTACAAATTGCCTGTGTTCTGGAGAACGGCAGTATTCTTGATTAGCATATCCAGCTCTCTGACGGAGCTGGCTTCTCAAGCTTGGCCTCCGCCGTGGAAGACAAGGCAAGAGAGCCATTCTCAAAGCATGGTGCACACTAGACGTGGGGAGAACAAAGGTATGCACAGAGTAGGAAAGCTTAAAGGCTGGATCAATATAATCACACAGAAGTCACGGCGAGAGCACTTTCCTTACCGCTCCGCAATAGTCCATCATTTCTGGGGTGGAGTTGTAATTACTGCCCATCCATTAACTTGCAGTGTCTTGAGTTGAGCCACCACTGCTTTAATGGGACTTGCTTGTTCATGTCCTTTGCTCATCAGAGGCATTCCTTTGTCCGCGAGTAGTTGATAGTATGAGGAGTAGCACTCTAACTTTATAATGCCAATGTAATGATTGGCATTTATCAACGCATCTATCAGTGTCTGTCTTGCACAACAGAGTGAGGCTCCATTAAATTAAAAAAATATATATTTTTGTATCCTTGGTGCCTATTGAGATTTATACTGAGAATGTATGTAATAATAGATTGAACCGGTACACAGATTGCGTGAGACAAGTGCATATATGTCTGTACATGCACATACACTGTATGCAGACACATAGGTAAGCATAGCATGATGCTATAAGCCAATACAAATAAGGCAAATACAAATTTCTATAGGAGACCGAGAACTCCCTGACAGCCCCTGACAACGACCTGCTGTTTTAGCATACCTTAACCAGTCATTGAAGGTAATCCAAAAACTGTAACTTTCTGATTGTGGCCACTTAGAGCAACACCAAAACTACTTGAATTCCAAAGCAGAGGAACAAAGGTGTATGGGAAATTTAAGAACCATGTGTTGGAGAGAATTGTAAGAGGTTTGTATTCACAAGTCACGTAATTATTTAAACATATTGAAAATATGTTCCTTCAGATACATGTAAAAAAATCTAGGGTGCCTCTTGAAGTTCTGAATTTGCTGATGTCAAAGTTTCAGGGTCCTGCGTGTGATTCATTAAAGGATAACAGGGCAGGGATGGAGGGCAGGCTCGGAGGCAGTGATGAAGACATTTGTGCTTGAAGTCTGATTTAGAAAGTATTTACYTCATAATCATTTCTGTCTGTCTATTTTTTCAGCTATTTTATGGTTGGGGTCAATACAACCACAAATTACATGTATTTATGGTATAGATTTTAATATGTTTAAATGATTACATGAATATGATTATTAGAGATAAGTCCATTACCCACATCTACACCCTTCCCAGCTAGTCATTGCTACTTCATGATTGTAATTTTGCTGCTGTTATGAAATGTAATGTAAATATCTGATGTGGACGATATCTGATATATGGCCCCTGTCAGTTATGCTTCATATTTTATGGATAGGGGCCATTACAACATGAGGAACTGAATTAAAGGGTCACTGACAGCATTAGGAAGGTTGAGAGCCATTGCTCTAGGAAACTTAAATGTCCGATCAAATTGCTATTTCTAAGTAAGATACATTATTTCATTTATTAATTCTCTGGATGATGGCAGTCATGTTCCAGAAGCTTTGGAACACACTACAAAGATGATAATAGACAAGCTGTGCGGCTGGTGCATGTATAGGCTAGTTAGTATGTATGCTGAACACAGAGACGTATATTTTGCCTGAGGATTTAAGTACAAGCATTTCGCTAAGAAGTGTTTCTCAGAATGTTCGTTTTATAAATAAAGTAACTGTTTCACATACAGCTTTAATGTCAAGAGCTTTGTACCTGCCCTAGAGAAAGAACTCTAATATGCAATTCACTTTTAGATATGTTTATTATATCCTGTATTTTAATTTAAGCTTTCTATTTTCTGCCCTGCTGTAACAGAACAAAACAATCTCTCCTCTGTGCTTTTGTATAACTTGAGTCACTCTTGCGGATCATGTCACAGAGTGTCAGTATTCAGACTTTCTCCAGCTCACCTCTGTTATCGAGGCCACCGATGTGCCATTTCCAACTGAAATGCAAAAGTAAATATCAACAAAACCTTAAACATCATTTAGCTATAAAAGAAATTCCTAAAATAATCAAACACATAAAAAAAAAACACCTCAGAGAGCACCTTGCCCAAGCTGGTAGCTCTTCAGGGTAAAGGCTCCAAGCTTCTGAGTCACATATCTTGACTCTTTCTCCTTTTCAGTATTTTTCCATTTTATTAAAAAATTCATCTCAAAAATGATTATTGATCTATTGTTCCATGTCTTTATGTCACTGTACTGTGTTGTTTTAGTCTCAATTGTTCATAATGATGCATGTTGATAACGAAAACTCAAACCAACTCTGCTTTATTTTGTTGACTCATGGAATAGAACAATGTCTGGTGTATGACATTGCTCTTTAAGAAATGCTTTTAATTCAAAGAAAACTAGAAATGTTTAATAGATGAACTAAAATTCATCCCAATCCTAATTCGTGAAATAATCACTGGCATTTTTCAAAATTACTATCTTCSCACTGCTTATGTATTTTTATCTTATATTTATGTCTCATATGTCAAGTAAAGAATACAGAAGACAACTTCAATAAAT
>BDUI01005387.1:17197-32201 GCA_002335545.1 Apodemus speciosus
CCTTGAACTCAGAAATCTGCCTGCCTCTGCCTCCCAAGCACTGGGATTAAAGGCATGTGCCACCACAGCCCAGCTTGCATGCAATTCATATATCTTTGTTTAAACAGTGCCACGTAACACATGAAAACCATTTTTATCAACAACATGTGAGGCCTGACTCTTCCATGTTTATGAAACAGGGTTAGTTCTATGCAAGCTGAAGAGCAGAAAAGTCCCAGTGAGTTATTTGGTCTCCTTTAAATTTTAACTGCTCTGTCCAAACCTACAGTCAGGAGTGGATCAGATAGAAGCCCTGCTGGCTTTTTCCCTTTGAGAAGGGCAATATGTCTGCCTACTACATGAGAAGTAGCCAGATGTCCCTGTAGTTCTTCATTTTGATGAGTCACATTACCTAGTCTGCCTGTATTCTTTGGCTCTTAAAAGATGTAATTAATGACTAGGAGAGGTGGCTCAGCGATTAAAAGCCCTAAATGCTCTTCCAGAGATCCTGAGTTCAATTTAAGGAGACCATGTGGTGGCTCACAACTATCTATAATGTGATCTGGTTTCCTCTTCTGGAGTGCAGGTGTACATGCTGGCAGAACACTGCACATATAATAAATAAATAAATCTTAAAAATAAAAGAATCATTTAATAAAAAAAACCTTGAATTGGAAAGAAAGCAGGAGGGGTATAAGAGAAGGTTTGAAGGTAGGAAAAGGAAGGGACAAGTAGAATTAAATTACAACCTCAAAAACAAGCAAGCTAGCAAAAAAACCCCAAACAAACATAAAGATTAACACTCAGGAAGTCATACCTACTCTGTAAACTTCATCAAGGACCCTGGCTCAGGAGTCATGGGCCCTAGGGAAGAACCTGCTACTATCTTACTATTTTTTTTTTTTTTTTGCTAAATGAATACAGCACAGCACTGTCTTAAATGTTGATGTTTATAAGAGGTAAGTGCAGCTCTCAGCCTTCCTGGGAGAAACTTATTTTTGCACTGGATTGCAATGAATACAAAGACTCATGACTGTCAAAGCACAGGTCTACTGTGAAATTGCCTTCTGGAAATGACACAGCTGACATACTCATAAACCCACTAAAGTTGTGGCTACCCTGCACAAGACCTGAAGAAGATGGGATTTCTGATGGTAGAAGGAGGAAGGTCTCATGAAGTTCCTGTCTTCCCTGAAAGACTATGGACAGCTAATGGTGCTGGAGGAAGGAAGGCCATGTTCTTCAGTAGTGTAGCCATTAAGTTATTTTTGTTCTAGTATATAATCTCCCACACACATTTTTGAATAGGTGGGGAATATACTGACAAAGGACACCGAATAAGGAGGGGATCTGGAAAGCAGGGGATGAAACAGAGTCATAGAGGAAGGATGTAAAGAAATAAATGTCATAATATACATATATGAAACAAACAAAAAAGTTAGTTGCCTACATCCCTAAAGTCAGTGAAAGAAGAACTACCCATTCCTTAGAGCCAAGAAAATTATTATTTCTCATTCATTTAAAATCATGTTGGAAGAGCATCCTCTACTACTGTCAGAACATCTGGCTTGTGGTCAGTTGCTGCACACATAGAACTCTGACAGACTCCTTTATCCAAAGGACCTTCTTCCCTCACAACTAGCTCTACATTGACAGAACCAATGCTTCCTTTGCCTTTGCTTTTTAAAATAATGCGAGAGTGATACTGTGTACCGAGCTGTGTCTAACAAATCACCTCAGTTTCATTGTCTGAAATCTGAGTGATAGGCTACTGTGCAGTAACTGCCATTGAGAATGCACTCACCCTTCTTTTGGTAAATCAACATGTCGAACACGGAAATTTTCCTCAATAGTGAGACATAGTAAACATTCCCAAGAAGAGGAAGAGGCAGTCTTGTAATCCGGAAATACTCTGTGAGGAAAGGGACAAGCAAAGGTGTTTAAAGGTAACATCAAAAGAAACATGAATCCTCAAAAAGGGAAATTGATCTTTTTAGCTCAGAAGCTGAAAAATCAAAGGAAAGTATGAAAGGCCAGATGAGTCAAGACCACGGTGATCTTGGGGGAAAAAAGATAGAAAAAATTCTGGTACAGCACAGCTTTGAATCTCCTGGGCCTTAATTAGAGTTAGCAGGACTGCTGTAGGTATGTTAAGAGTAATATTTCCATAACATAATTATCTAAGGCATTTTCATAAGAATGGAGTGCTGAGGAGCAGTGCTCACAAATGCAAAGCAACCATTTTGAACAATTACACGTTGGAAGTGGATGACCCCCTAATCTTCTACCCCTCACAGAAAAGGCAAAGTTACTTCCAATGGAACCATCATCTGTCTGGGATCTTCCACCCGGAACTTTCTAAACTCATGTGCTGTAAGGACTCAAAGTCAATACAGAGCATTGTACTGGGAGGAGAAAAACAATGTGATTTTTCAGCAAGGAAAGCATTTGCCCTTACATGCCTTTACACACCATTAATCTCTAGATTAATTCTTTCCTTTTCAAAATTCAGCCGATCATATGTTTTGTGTGTTCCCTCCCAAACCTGTGTTGGAATTGAACTGGAATTACAGAAGAGGTGCACCTAAAGAGAAGGCTCCACCATGAGGCTGTCACAATCATGGAAACATTCATGATGATATCTTGGGAGTAGGTTAGTTATCCTGGGAGTGGGATCCTGAGAGAAGGATGAGTTGGGTCTCCACCCTTCCTTTCTCTGACTTGTGAGTCCTTGACCATCTTTCTGCTATGTTATTATGCAGCACAGAACCCTTCACTCAATCTGACCCCATGCTTTCAGACTTCCTAACGTCCACAGCTGTGAGCCAAATAAGATCCTCTTGTTTATAAATTACCCAGCTTGTGGCAATCTCTTACAGCAGGAGCAGATGGACTATGACACCAGGAAATGCTCTTTGTTAATAGGAACCCAGAGCAATGTATTTTTGCTAATAGATTTACTATTAATTATTCAGATCCACATTGGATAACGGGCCTAAAGCATAGCAGAAGTTAGTGGAGCTTTAACAAAATCGAGCTTGGAAGATTACGAAGTGTATTAAGTAGCACTGTCCCCACTGGGAATATACAGTTGCAAAATTCTCTGCCCTCTGCCAAGAAATCCTCCGTGGTGTGAATAGTGAACATGTGTAATGCAAGGCATAAAGGGAGGCCCAATTTGCACAGCAGTCACAGCTTTTCTCCATAGACTGATCAGCTTTGGAAATACAAACCAGGAGGTTTAAAATCCCAGCAAAAGGAAAACTCAAAGGGAATCGAAGCCTAAAGAAAGGCAAAAGTCACAAACAGGGGTGTTGTGTGAAGTCATTTGAAGAGAAGTGAAAATGGAGATCCATCAGGAAAGGGAGGTGACAGAGATGACAAGTGTTGCCGTGGAGCATGACAGCCAGACAGAATTCTTAGTTCACCTCAGGACAACCTATTTTGGAAGTCCTGCCAAGCTAACATTTTGAGTTAGCGTTTTCAAAGAGTTTGGAACTAAAAGTCAACGAAACTTTCTGATGATGAGCAAGACTTTTCCTGACCTGTGATCCCTTTCATTATAATTTGGTCAACAACTCAGCAAGGTCAAGATCTTCGAGTTCTTTCTACAGTTAGATGGGGAAAGGGCTTCGATGGCAGAAGTTATTTTAATTGTGGCCAGAAAGCCAAGAAATAATCTCAAGAGATCTGTGAGGAGAGAATGGGGGTCAAGGCCTGCTCTGGACTAGAAGAAAGATCTAAAATCCATTTTCTACCAATATTTCCTTGTCATATAGAAACATAAAGTGATAGCCATCTTCAATCACTTTGCCCAACATGTCCTTTCAAGCATGCTCTACGAACAGTGAAGAATACTGCACATCTGCTCTTAAGAGAAATGACTTTAATTGCAAAGCTGCTAATGGGGTGTTTTCTCCCATAGAATTCCTACCCATCTGCATACTCTGATTACCACATCCTCATCAGATCTTGTCGGCTTCAACYGCTCATCCTAAATGATCATCATTAATCCTGTCTATGCTATCTCTATATGTAGCAAATTAGTCTAGAATAATAATGATGTCTGATTGCGCAGCCTTTAAAAAAATCCAGATTTTTAAACTTCTTCTCTACAAATAAACATATGAAGAAACCAAAATGAAAACCAACCAGGCAAACAAACAAACAAACAAACAAACAAATCCTTCTGAGCTGGCAAGATAAGCCCTAGAACCTGGTGGGAAAGAAGTCAACAACCTGAAAATAGAAATTTTTTTTCATCAATTACATACTTTATAGTTTCAAAATCATTCATTGACTTTTGAAGCAGATAAAAGTCTTTTTATCTGTTTTTATTTCCTCTTTTCTTTATGACTTCCCCAAGCATTTTTTGAAGCCAATCATTCATGATGCTTAAAGGCTTACAAATTATCACTGATAAAAATGCATCCAATTAAAATAGTGTTTAGTTTCAAGTTGTATTGCATTTCCAAAGGAAGTGGGAAAATTCCTTTAGTTTATATTGTTTACATAGTAACATAAGTGATATTACTCCTGGAAAACTAGGAACTGTTCTATAGCTTGTATCAAGACTTTTATCTGCTTCATTGTGACACTTAACTCTTGTTTTTTGGCAACTGCTAAATATGAGTGTTTCGGAAGAAAAATATAGCCACTCAAATCATATGCAATTTTCACCTAGACTAATGTAATTTTCTCCACTGATTATTAAAAAATACATTTAAAAATGAAATTTTGTTCTGAAGAACTTGCAAATGAAACATCACTCAAAAATATATTTAAAGGAGAAAAGAAACAACTAACATAACTATTCACACTCTATTTGTATTAATCAAGATATAGGAAAAGAATCAAATGATCTAAGAATTTTGATGAATTATTTGGATGCCAAGATAAAGTGTCTGTTATTGTAGTACCTTGGGGGGGGGGTGATATTTAATGGTGTCATTGTCACCTGTCACCTATGTTAGCTGATTTTGGAACACATGGGGCTGATCTTTTCTTGACCATGTGGGACTTTCTGTGGACCTCACCTTTGCCCTGTACCTGTGAGACTCTTGACAATTGCTCCTGTGGAATGAGTATTTCTCTTCCTCGATCACCTTTCCAATCTCCTGAGACTCAGACACAGCATGAGACTCTAAACAAAATCATGGGGAAACAGGGTTTGATACTACTGGTAGAGATTCTTGTCTCTGAAATTCAGAAAAGGATTCCAAAGGTGCTGCTAGGAGATATTTGTTGTAATAATAAAATGGATGAATATGTGAGCTAGGCTTTATTTCATTGGTTGTTGAAAAGCATTTTCAGAGTATTTGGAAATGAATAGAATTACGAGTAGAATGAGAAGAATTAGCTGCTTTTTTGGATGTTTCATGGTGATATACTAGTGTATCCTGAATAATTTATTCTGTGGGAGATATACGACTGCTATATTATTAGCAGATGATTGCTTTAGTGAGGTCACTTTTTGTCCTCTAAGTTGCTCCTCTCATTTCTGACTCATTGTCCTTCTCCAGATCAGTGGTCGTATTCAGTTTTATACTTAACAAACTGAAGTCATTGTCAAAATTTGACTTCAGAAGATCTTTTTCATTCACCATCTTGTTGAAAACTTCTAAGTTCCTAAACTTTTCTATCACATGCTATAGAGATCCTTGAACATGCTACTATAGATGAATACTTCACACCTCAGAGACAGACCTTACCAATTTACCCATAAAAGGACTCTCTTATTTCTTGAGTTATTGTTACATGTGGCTATTAAGTTGAAAAAGAATGCAATTGGTTGGTTCTGTGGCATTTCTAACATTTTCACAGTTTAGTTTTTGGGAATCCAGTCATTGTAATCTTAAGAGAAACACATGATATTCTCTAAAGTCTGAAGAAAAGTTATATTCCAGTTTTAAAATTAAAACTAATAAAATTTCTAGGACTGTGATTAAAATATTTTGCTTATGAACAACACTTAAAACCATAAAGTATTGCTACACTCAATTTTTTAATGCCAGGAAATATTGTTTTAGTATAATAATTCCACGGAAACTGTACTCCATATTTTATTTTTATGTAAACGTCAGGTTAGGATGAGACATTAATATATTTTAATCAAGTAGTTCTGATAGATGTTCTCTGAGATGCTATAACCATCTAATTAGATTATCAGATGACGAAATTATTGGCAGGAATATGGCATCAGGATGAGCATCCTATTATAATTAGGTTGTTTATAAAAGATCGATTGCAAGGCTGGTGCTTTTGGAAGGGAAGAGAATCTTTGAAAGATAGGATCTGTGGGGATAGCCTCAGGTTACTGGGGACATGGCTTCGGGAGTTCGAGTTACAACCTGTTCATTTTGCCTCTTTCTGGGCTTTTTTACACTCTAGATGTGAACTCTGTCACCCACTTGTATCCTCATGGGCTCTATTTGAGAAAGATCTAGACTGATGGCATTGATTGATTTTGCATTTGAACCTTCAGAACCACAAGCCCAAAATAACCTTCTCTTTACCTCACATATAACCCGTGAGTCAGTTGTTTCACAGCAGTGATGTGGCGCTGCTGTGTAGGGCCCAAGAACAGCATGTTATGGCAGAGTGTGGAGTTTTCAGAAGTCCTGATGTGACTCCACTTCACTGGTATTCCTCTGGCTGGGTAAATATCACATCCAAATTCATGAACACATGGAGATTCAAAGGAAATTGTGTTCCTGTTGCCAGCCTAACATCTGGAGGAGCCACAAGGTGCAGACTTTTGTGGAAAGTTTTTTTTTTTTTTTTTGTATACTGTGTCCTTTACCTCATTTTTAAAAATCGAGAAGTACTGAGGTCCAGTGAACTTTTTGAACTATGGACTTAGATTAGATGAGAAATTTGCTATCTTTATAGTTGTTTTTTAATGGAAGGAGATACCTGGTAGACATTCATTTTAAAAACTGCAGTTCTTACACTTACGTTGCATTTTAGTGGGTGAAGTGCTTGCCAAGCATTGAGAAAGCCACTCACAAATACTGCATGAATTGAACATGTTGGCACATACCTGTAAAATTAACCCTTGGAAGGTGGAAACAGGAGAATCAAAAGCTCAAGTTTACTGTTTCCTACACAGAAAGCTCCAGGCCAACCTGGGCTACAGAAGAACCTGTCACAAAAGAAATTTGTAGCCATTTGTATACATTTGTAACATACATAGATTTTCGCCTACTGACATTCCTCACCATTTCTTTGGTTGGTTCAGCAAGAACGTACTTTTCTGTAGATTTCTACTAAGCAGTCATTAAGTCTATAGAACCAGAGGTTGCTGGGATTTGGGATTCCTGATGGAATAGTACAGGATATAGGTAGCTTTAATAAGAACAGAGAGTGTTTTGGACATTGGATATTGTTATGGGATATGATTCCTATATGATTGATAGATTCCAGTGTGATGGAAGGATAAGCTAATCTTTAAAATAAAACACAGGCCTAGATAGATAACTCTAAGCTCTTGAAGAATTTCCTTTCTAGAACATGTTGTCTGGCTTACAGTGACCTATAACTCAAGTCTTAAGGGATACCTCATTCCTTCCTAAAGCATCAGTGGGTTCTTACACACATGTAACACATACACAGACACACATAAATTAAAAATAAGATAAACATAAAAATAAGAAAACATAGGTTGGATAAAATGTTCGTTTGGTTTTTTACCTAGGGCAGTCCCAAAGCACAGAAAATGTTACAAAGCAAGACAAGGGGCAAAGGGGGAAAGCAAGACTTGAAACTGACAAAGGAAGGGTGTAGAAAACTAGATGTGTATGCAAACATTATGCCCCATTTTCCAGAGCCACTAGTTTAGCAATATTACTTTTGAAAATGCCAATCTGGATTCAATGCTTGTGCCTCTAGCACGATTTCACAGCTTAATGAAAATCTTCTTATCCGCCAGGGAATGTTATCTAATAATAATTTTAATAAAGTAAATGACATTATTTATAGCTTGAGGACATTTTGATGCAAATATTTTGATGTGACTATTTGATAATGAGCTTCTATCTAATCCATCTAGTTATGAATATTCACAACCAGAGTGAGAAATATATACATGTATATCAAGTAAGTATTGTCATTGATTAACTAGTTGAAGTGCAATTAAGCTTTTATGCCTGCTAATTAATTATATTGATCGATATCTCATTAGTAGTTCTAAGAACAGCTAACAAGCACAGTTTTAGAGAGTGGAGGTGGAGAAAGCATAAAATGGGAGTTAAAACAAGTAAACATCAAAGCCTTATCCAGATGAAAAAGATAATCTTCATCTCTAATCAAAGCATTGATGACCTTGGATAAGGCTTTGTAGTAGGTCTCTTTTAGGACACAGAACATTTTTTTTCCTCAATAGACCTTTAGTTGATAATCTCAGGTTAGCAAGCACCATACATGGAAATCAATCTCCTGATTTGTTAGAGGAAGACTCATTGGCATGGTTAGTTTTATGGAATTGACAAAATGTAGAATAACCTGCAAAGTGTATCAGTAAGTAATTGTCTGATTGGTGATGGCCTGTTGACAGGTCTGTAAGGATTAGGATTACCCTGATTGGATTATCTGAAGTGGGAGATCTGCCCACTGTGGGACGCACTATTCTCTAGGCAGGAGATCCTGGGCTGTGTGAGTGGGGAAAGTAAACTGACCACAATCAACATCTATTTATCCTCTCTCTCTCTCTCCCTCTCCTTTCGACATGGACATAATTAGCTCCTTCAAGTTCTTGCTGGCTTTAAATCCTTATAACAATGGACTACTTGGAATTGTGAAATACAGTTATTCCTTTGTCCCCTAAGTTGTTTTGTGGGTATTTTATCACAGCGACATGAAGTAAAATTAAGACACAAGTCATTCAAATGGATCTCACTCTATTTCTAGTGTTTGGTGAACTATGTAAATATTGTTAGGGTACGAGATTATTGGTATAAAGATAGAATTATACATCTTTCATCAGCACAGAATTATATATAATCCACATAGAGTTCCTAAAGTTGAGAACTACCATATGTAAATATAAACAAATGCCCAGTACAGATTGGGTTACTGGGATAGCTAAATTCATTTATACATGATTTTATGAAATCTATGTTAAGAAATCCCTGTAGGTAGAAGTCAAGAATTGTATTATTTGGTAAATCCAAAATAGGCATGAGTCCTTACCTTGGTACCTGTGATGATTACCTTGTCAATTTGATTAAATTGACAGATACCTTCCATGCTAGTAAAGCATACCTCCACTGGTAACTGAAAATATTTTCAGAGGTGATTGGGTGAGGGTTCTGACATCATCAATGGATTAATTCAAGTGTGGATTCATAGTTGGATGCTATTTTGGCAGGTGATAGAGACTTTTGAATGTTCATTTTTATTGGAGGAGTTAGGTCACTGGATGATGTTGCTGATTTTCATACTTTGGCTGTGCCTGTTGCTCTCCATTCGCTTCTTGGATGCTATAAAGTAAGCAAATTCAGTGTATCAGGACCTCCTGCTGTCATAACAGCCTGGTGTGCTTCAAGTTCATTGTGATGGATCAAACCAGTCCCATCCAGTGGAAAAAAAGAGAGCCTTTTCAACAAATGGTGCTGGCTCAACTGAAGGTCAGCTTGCAGAAGAATGCACATTGWTCTATTCTATTTCCTTGTACTAAGCTCAACTCCAAGTGGAGCAAGGACCTACACATAAAACAAGACACACTGAAACTAATAGAAAAGGAACTGGGGAAGACCCTTGAGGACATGGGCACAGGGGAAAAGGACACCAATAGCTTATGCTTAAGATCAAGAATTGACAAATGGGACCTCATAAAATTACAAAGTTCCTATAAGGAAAAGGACACTGTCAAGCAGACAGAACAGCAACCAACAAATTGGGAAAAGATCTTCACCAACCCTACATCTGACAGAGGGCTAATATCCAATATATACAAAGAACTCAAGAAGTTAGACTCCAGAGAGCCAAAYAACCCTATYAAAAAATGGGGTACAGAGCTAAASAAAGAMTTYTCACCTGAAGAAATTCGGATGGCTGAGAAGCATCTTAAGAAATGTTCAACATCATTAGTCATTAGAGAAATGCAAATCAAAACAACCCTGAGATTTCACCTCACACTAATCAGAATGGCTAAGATTAAAAACTCAGGAGACAGCAGGTGTTGGCAAGTATGTGGAGAAAGAGGAACAGTCCTCCATGGCTGGTGGGAATGCAAGTTGGTACAACCACTCTGGAAATCAGTCTGGTGGTTCCTCAGATAACTGGGCATGACACTTCTGGAGGACCCTGCTATACCACTCCTGGGCATATACCCAGAAGATTCCCCAGCTTGTAATAAGGATACATGCTCCACTATGTCCATAGTAGCCCTATTTATAATAGCCAGAAGCTGGAAAGAACCCAGATGTCCCTCAATGGAGGAATGGATACAAAAAATGTGGTATATATACACAATGGAGTACTATTCAGCCATAAGAAACAATTAATTCATGAACTTCTTAGAGAAATGGATGGAGCTGGAGAACATCATCCTAAGTGAGGTAACCCAATCTCAAAAGAACACTCATGCTATGCACTCACTGAGAAGTGGATATTAGCCTAGAAGACTGGAATACCTAAGACACAATCCACATATCAAATGATGTCCAAGAAGAAGGAAGGAAGGACCCCTGACTCTGGAAAGGCTTAATGAAGCAGTGTAGGGAAATACCAGAACAGGGAATATGGAAGGGGTGAATGGGGGAATAGGGGGAGGGAAGAGGGCTTATGGGACTTGCGGGGAGGGGGGAGCCTGGAGAGTGGGAAATCATATGAAATGTAAATTGAATAAAAAAAATCTTTGAAACTGTAGGCCAAAATACATTATTTTCCCCTCTTACATTGTTTTTCCAGATATTTGTCATAGTGTAACTGTTGATCAAGTAGACAAGCAAAGTTTTAAAAATACCWTTTTCAAATTAGGACTGTTCTTATTTTATGCCAGAAACAGTGCTGCTTAATGTGTATAGAAAGACTAAGGAAAACTATAAAAGAGTAGTAACTATACAAATTAACAGCTACATTTTAAGTAAAGATTTTGCCATTACTACTTGGCTTGACTCGCCGCTGTCTGTAAATGTAGTTTCTAAACCTATGAGCAAACCCTGCAAGCTTGAGCTCATTTGCATGGGGACTATAGACTTCTATCATCACTTTTCTACACGTCTTTTTTCCCATGTCAGAGACTTTTACTCTGACCCTACTTAGTTATGCCTCTGTAAGCTGTCATCCTGGCCCTGTTGAGATTCTTCATCCAGATCCTCTCATAATCTTATGATAAGTGACCATGGTTCATTTACTAGGTTAGACCAGTTTATTCCAGGTTCTATGCAAAGAATTAGTTCAACTTGCTTCTATTAGTAATAGAACATAAACTCTAGTTTTATGAATGATTTTTTTAAAGTCAACATAACATTTGCATCTTACCACACTGACATTCATTTAAAAAGAATTTATCAATGTTATCATATTGTTGACTTTTTGAGGACCTATCAAATCCTCAGAAGCATTTCTATAGGTATCAAAACTTACCTGCCCTTAGTTTAACAGAACTAACAAATGTTATTGATAGAAGTTTTAGTTTTTAATCAATACATCCTGCCTGGAAATATACGTCTTCATTAATTAGGCTAACTCACAATATTGATTCATATACTTTCCTCCTTACCTTGCCTGACACTCATCAGTGTCTTGGTTGTTTTACTAATTTAGCTTCCAACATAATTGATTTCTTTATAGCCATGGAAGAAGACTTCATAATGCCTTTGTTGCCAAGCAAAAAAACTATTTGGTGGCTTTAAAATCCTGTACAAAGAGTGAGAAAGTAATTCTCTCTCTCTCTCTCTCTCTCTCTCTCTCTCTCTCTCTCTCTCCCCCTCTAATTGGCTTCAGGTGCAACATTAATTTTAAACTTGAACTTTTCTGTATTGAACAGGGCAATTGGTTATAAAAAGGTTTGCAATTATCATAGTGCCTTCTTTTATTTGTATGTCCTTTTAAAGAATAGTTTCTTTTGAAGACTAGACACACCCAGTGGAAGCCTTTCTGAAGGCAAACTTTTGTTCTCTCAAGAACAGGGTGGACTGGAATGTTCAGTAGCAGAAAATGGAGTCAGGGACAAAGTCCATCTTCCACACCCTCCTGTTTAGTTAAGAGATTCATCTGTAACTAGGAGCTAAATTAGCAGATTGCTGCTCAGAATGCTTTGTGAACACTTGACCCAACCTACCTGCCTTCTGCTGTCCACATGTCTATGTGGGGCTCCTGTGGGTTATTTTCTCCAGTGTTTTTCTTTCTACCAGATCTGAATGTCACCAGTTCAGACTTGGACCACATGGCTCAGGACCAGACAGGCACCGATTTTCATGTCTTTATGATAACTTTTTTTGGGGGGGGGTCGGGGGTTTTTACTTTCTAAACATAGAGGATGTAGCAGTGGTACATCAGTCTTCTTATCCCTGTTCAACATAATGCTTCCATGAGACTAAATGATTTTCTGTTTTACATGACACCCAAGAAGTATCTGCACATGCAAGAAGTGTTGTGAAAATTAATTCTTGAACTCTGTAAATGCTTCAGTGATAAAATTACATTTTTGGAAATTCAAAAGGCAAATACATTTTCATAGCAACATTAGGCTGAATACACCCTATTAAAAGATTATACCTTATTAAAGATTCTTTTTAGCATACTAATTAGAGCTGAAAGCCCTATCCATGTGTAATGTGGGCGAGTTCACATTGCAAAGGGAACTTATAGAAATCGTGTTTTCCTGACTTGCCTGGTTAGATATTAGGAAAACTTCACATAGAATAGATGTGGATTTATTTGGATGAATTGCTTGCCAAATAGACCCATCAGTTCTGCAAAGGTGATCTCTTTAAGGTCTTTATTATCTCCATGGATTTCAATATATGATACTGTGTTCCAGTTCTTTCTTTGTTTCTTTGTTTGTTTGTTTGTTTGTTTCTTACTTTCTTTCTTTCTCTCTTTCTTTTTAGCATAGGTGGCAAGGTAAATTGAGGATAAAATGCATTTCAACATTGCTTCAAGTTATATTCTCATAGGGAGTTTTTAGTATACCGAATTCCATGCTATCATCCACAGTAACTTTCAGTCTCTGGAGTAGACTATAGTATTCAGTAAATGTAGAAATCCCCTATATAAATTGAATGTACACACAATCTCTGGACCCACATAGTATAAAGAAAGAACCAACTCCTGAAACGTCTTCACAGATTTCCAAACAAGGGTGTATGCACACATGGGGGCATGTATGTGCACGTGTGAGTGTGCATGCACACACACACACACACACACTTTAAATTTTAAAATTTAAAGAAAAAACTTGATAAAGTTACTTTGTGATTCATGTTCAGAAGTTGCTAAACTGTGTATGTTCTAGCCATCTATTCCATGGGTTGTAGGAAGAATATTTTCAGTCTCTACCTGAGATCAGGAAGTCCTCAATAACACCTA
Source organism: Apodemus speciosus (assembly GCA_002335545.1). Taxonomy (NCBI): domain Eukaryota; kingdom Metazoa; phylum Chordata; class Mammalia; order Rodentia; family Muridae; genus Apodemus; species Apodemus speciosus. Next base: position 30,713 of record BDUI01005387.1, read on the forward strand.
CTTCATCTGAATTAGAGCCAACATTGGGGTTATTCTTCCAGCTCCTCATAATACTCTATAGGTGGAAGTAGATACTCATGTATCTATGCTAGATATGGATTAATAGTATAGAGTTGCCTAAAATTTGACAACACAAGAACCACATAACCCAGAAAGCCCACTTCTAACTATCTCTTCAACAGAATTGCAGTTGGGATTTGGAAGGGGTGTGAGCACTGATGCTGGCTGTGGTTTTGTTTACAATAGCCAAGGTATGGGAACAACACCAATGCCTACTGGCAAATTAGTGGGTAAAGAAAACATGGTATATACAAACAATAGGATATAATTCTACTCTAACAAAGAAAATTCTTCCTTGTGAGAAAATACAAGTGAAAGTAGAGGATATTAATCCTAATGATTAAAAAAAATCACAAGCTCAACAACAGGATTCTGCTGTGTGAGGTATCTAAGATGGCAAGATGAATAAAAGCAGAGTAAATATGTAATAAAGGACTAAGTTCTAGGAATTTGTCATACACCCATGTAACTGTAGTTTACAATTCTGCATATGCATTTAAAATCTCTTTAGACTGTAGGCATCAGGTGTTTATAATATAATCAAATTAAATGAGCATTAACTATGTCTAATGTAAGTATATGGTGTATAGACGGCATACTTGGGAAGCATGAAGATTGAGTGAGGATTGTCTGAAATCCATCAAACACAATTTTGGAGTGGTTTTGTTCTTTCTGAAAAAAAGTAATAAAATGCTGGTCCACTAGTAAATGAAAATAAATTGAATTGTACTATCTCTTAGAGGAAGTGAGCCCGAGAAATGACTGAAGAGCAGCTGGGGCGGACAGGCCAGGCTGTCTGCTTTCTCTTTAGGATGCAGTTAGAACTGCCAGAGAAAAGAAGCAGAGAATGCCTGGAGAAAGAGGCATTACACTGGGAGAAACGCAGAATCACTGGAGGGATTTCTGGCCTCAGAGCAGGAGTTGAAGCGTGCTAATGATCAATTTAACACCTGCCATTTTAATTAGCACCTGAGGATGAACTGAAATCGGGAAAGAAAAGGTTGGAAACAGCAGAATGCCCTGAGACATAGCCCAAGGTCAAAAGAAAAAAAGAAATACCTATGTGCTGGTTATGGGAAGAGATCATAGTTTATTAATAGCATCTACAGCTTTAATTTTGCTTGCTATGGTATCTTCAGGAGAGGCTAGGAAGATGGCTCAGTGGGTAAAGGATATGTTGTTCTAGGACCTGATTTAAATCCTTAGAGGCCGTGGAAATCCAACCATGTTAGTGTGTGCTTGCGATACAAATGAACCTGTGTGAAGATGGGAAGCAGAGATGTGGGAATCTCTAGAAAACCCAGGGACCTTAGCTAGCCTGTTATACACAGCATCGGACAACACAGAAAAACCACCCTGTCTTAAACAAGGTAGAAGGTGAAAACTGTCTTCCGGCTTCCATGCTCTGACCCATTCATGTCCTTACCCC
>BDUI01005387.1:39860-50114 GCA_002335545.1 Apodemus speciosus
AGTGGACCCAGGTTCTGGAAAGGCCCAATGCAGTAGTGCAGGGGTATACCAGAACAGGGAATTGGGAAGGGGTGAATAGGGGAACAAGGGGAGGGAGAAAGACATATGGGACATCTGGGGGGGGCGGGGGAACCAGAAAAAGGGAAATGAAATGTAAATAAAGAATATATCCAATAAAAAAAAGATACAATGAACTGTCTCTCCCTTGAGTTTTCAGTCTCTATTCCAGTCCTGACGAGCTCTTCTGAGGTTCTGTTGGGTCTGCCTGCCTGAATCCTGTCTCAGAAAGACATACATTTTTTCTTTTCTTCTTTCTTTTGGAGGCTGGCCCAAACCAGCAAGAATGCTTTTCTGGTACTTGAGACTTCCTTAAGCTTTCTTTTGGCTTCCTGTCTCCCTCTCTGCCATGTGCCTGCTTGTTCCCTACAGAGGTGACCACCACACCAGATTAATTCAAGTGGCAGACTTTTCCTCTCTCTCTCTCTCTCCATCTTCATTTGCTGGGCAGCTCCCAAAATGTACAAGTTTCCTACTTTGGAGTTTTTCTTTTAAGCTCTATTAAAATTGTCTTCAAGCTTCTGTTTGAACCTTAAATTCTTTTATTAACAAGACTAACAACTCTTAAGAAGAGTTCTATGTTTCTCTAGAAACATGTGGCAACTCTAATGGGAAATTCCATAACATAAATTCTAATAACATAAACTACAATTTTCCAAGCTTCAAGAACAGTGACAATTAAGTGTGTGTTGTCTGTGGCACTCAGACTGTGGTCATTTCTTTCAGAGGCTTAAACTGACTAAAATCGAAGAAGAGATAAGAACGATGTTTTGTAATTTGGGTAATGTCCAGTCCAATGAGGGGAAGAGATGTCAGAAGTACTCTGGATGGGAAAGGGAATCCATATAAAAGAGTAAATGCCAACTATGCAGAATTTAGTAATGGAACAAGCGCTTGATGGAAACCAGCCAAACTCACTCATTTGGAATGCTAATTTTGATGTGGGTCTTTATCTATTTTCCTGCCCAGATGGAAAAGCTAAAGGCTTCAATTACCTCTATGGGGGGAGAAAAACTACAGTAGTGCAAGTCTCAGGTTTCTCCTCACAATGTCCATGGGCCTAATTAGACTTTCCACGCTTATCCTGGATGCGAAGATTGGCTTTAATGATTCTGTTTTGTGGGCGATTGCAATGTAATTATTTGGGTGTTATTTAAAAGCCTTCCCAGAAAAGCAAAGTATGATAACCAATACTTTTATAATCATTCTAAGAGACATGATGTAGTCAGTTAAGGAAACGAATTAGTGGCAAACCATTTGCCTTGGCGAATGCACAAACATAGAGCWTGCGCACTAGAACTCAGGCAGTAACTAAGGACTCATCTATAGTCATTGAGTTTACGTATGCCTTCTTTACCCATGGGGCTCTGGAGATACATTTATAAAGATTTAAATACTGATCAAATGCATCCTCATTCTGAATAATGTTACTTATATGTATATTATACCGACTGAGCAGGTTGCATTTATGCATACACACAGACACACACACATACACACATACACACACACACACACAAACCAACTATTAACGAAAAAGAGAACATGAATTTAAAATAGAGCAGGAATGGGATGTGTATACATGGTATAATCTGGAGGGAGGAAAACAAAAAAGGAAATGATGCAATTACATTATAATATAAATAATAAAAACATTTTAAAAGTGCATGCAAATTTATTAAGCATTTGTATAGAACTTCAAGCAACATCAAGAGGGAGAAAATGTCTGGATTTTCTTTCCGTCACTCCCTCATCAGAGATTTGTTCTGTCCACTCTTATGTTCAAAGTCTAAGCTTCAGGAAATAAGTTCCCTGAACATGCCAACTTTGTTTTGTGTATTATCCCCTCCTATTCCTTGAGCTCCAATTTGAAGACGTCTGGCTTTTAATCCCTTATCACAGAGCAATCTTACAGAGGAGCTGCCATCTAATCTTCCTGCTTCAATCATGATGTGCTTTCTTTTGGCATCTGAAAGGCAGAACAAATTCAGTTGTGGGCAACTTCTCCTAGACTGCCAAAGATTTCCTCTCAAACTGAGTGGTGCATTGATATTTATTCCTAGCTTTGCATCTGTGATCTAGTAGAACTGTCATCAATCTGCTTTTGCCAGCCAAGTCCTTCGAAGCATCATGCTGCATTAATGAGATATCCCCCAGGTCTCTGCTGCCTTCATCAAGCTGGGGCCAGTCTCTGGAAGACAAATCTGAAGAGGAGTTAGAACTATAGAAACTGCAGGGTGAATAAACACGCACTGAGCCCTGCAGGCCTCAGGGCAACACTACTGTCCCTGTGGTCAGGTGCCAGAAGACTCTGTTCTCTATCATTGCATTTTCAAATCCCTGCTCATTTCCAAGGACCATGTGAAAATCTTCTCCTGAACCCAGGGTTGGCTATTTGATCCAGACATGACTTAATCTCTTATGCATTTATTTTATGGCTGGGTAAATTAGGAAGACTTCCCAGATTCCTTCTCAGCTTGAAGTAATTTGTCTTTTGATTTTCCTGCTTCAATCAAGTAACCACAATGTTTAAATTATATTGTCTCTACTTTCTCTGTTATTAGTTCCCCTCCACACTGCCAATAGTAAGGTAGGCAGGTGATAAAGATTTGTTAACTGAGCTTTCTCTTGCCCGAGAGGAGGTACGGGATCACTTTCATTGATAATGTCTTAGAGATTCCCTAGGCACAGGAAAACCAGCTGCTCCCAATAATATTTTCTATCTGTCTTTCTCAGCTGCTTCTCCACTTAATTCTGATTCAGGGTTTCTTACTGAACTTGGGTCTCAAGATTTTGGCTAAATTGATTGGCCAGTGAGTACTGAGGATCTGCCAGGCTCTGATCACTAGCACCATGGTTACAGGCAGACACATCCATAACTGCCCTTATTCCAGTGCTGGAGAGATTGCTTCAAGCCAAACTGATGTTCTCATGATTGTTTGCCTGCACTCTATCCACTGAGTGGTCTTCCCAGTCCCACTGGTGACATTGATATTGGAATGTTTCCCTTTATCTATATTAAATTTTGGCCATGCACAGACATGGTTAGAATAGGCTCATTCCACTTCTCTTTACTCCTGGAGCAGAAGATTCTTTGCTGTGGGGTCTTTGCAAACCTAGCAGTGTAATCTGTGTTGTGCCTTTACAATCTGTTGGTATTCTAAAAATGAGAACAATGACSTTTGTGTTAATTAGTTGATTTGAGAGCCTGCTGGGACTAGAATAAGACTTAATGGGGCTGGAGATTATGTATTCCAATTATAACTGCAGAGGCAATAACTAATGTTACTGATGAGCTCAAATAGCATGTATCCATACTAATGTGCTCTTTAATCCCCCTTCTCTTGCTTGAAATGGTTAGATTATTTAATGGTATAAAAAACATACTAAAGAATGCTTCCCTAAAGTTTAGAAACATAAAAAATACTTTACTATGGCTCCCCAAATTAATAGATGGACCCACTTTATTTTTTAAATTTGGAAGTATATCACCTGAAATGCGTACAAGAATTCAATAAAAATATAGTATAGAATTAGAGGTTCAAACATTGTTTGGAAGAATAGAGCCCAGGTACCTCCTTGCTTCGTAGATCATTTATTTTATGAAGAATTATATACCTTAAAAGAGAAACATATTGTGTCAAGATAAAGAATCATAGGAAAAAAAGGAAAATATGAATTTAGGTCTTGGAAGATAGATGAAGCATATAATCAAACATTTATGGGACTTGCTATCCCTTTAGGTTGTGTCTGCTTTAATGCTATGCATAATTCCATCATTGATGTATGAGATCATTAGCCCTACTAAGTTGAATGATTCCTGTATTAGCATTCTTTTGTTTTGTTTTGCTTTGCTTTGCTTTGTTTTTCAAGACATGTTTTCTCTGTATAGCCCTGGCTGTCCTGGAACTCACTCTGTAGACCAGGCTGGGCTTGAACTCAGAAATCCTCCTGCCTCTACCTCCCAAGTACTGGGATTAAAGGTGTGCACCACCACTGCCCTGCCTGTATTAGCAGTCTTGACTTCCACTCATTGAATATTTTCTGGGAACTGGATGTGAGACTTTCTGGASTGTATGTGGACATTTGTCTCAAATATTTTAAACAAATTAAGAAATAATAATACAAATGATGGCTGTTTTGTATAAATAAAGGTAATAATCAGTATCACAATACTAATTCTTCTAGAATAATATCTCTGGGATCATGGATACAGAGATGTGTGATTTCCTTATATCCCACTGTATTCTTAAGCTGAAGAGAGGCCCTGAAGAAGGAACATAGCCCATGGGTTGTTGGCTTTCAGCTACACAATTTAGAAAGTACTAACACTTGCTCTAGTGTCACCAGAACTTGAGAACTAAGGTTTATGGTCACAGTAAAGTGTCTTGGAAATTTCTTGGTCTTTTTCCCTACTCTATCGTGTTTGGAATGTAAGAGAGAACACCTCATTGATGTAGTCAGGAAACATGGCCCATACCAAGGAGCTGCAGCTTTCACAGAAGCCCTATCCGATGTCATCCCTACTGAGATGGTTTTGGGAAGTATGAGGAAGGCCGTATGACGAAGTAGAAAAATGTTGGCTTCTTGAATATCACTCTCAAGTTGAACGTGTTGTTGGGAATAAGTAAGATTTGGGGTCAAAACCTAAGAAATCATATCAGCTATTTCCCATTTCCAAATCTTTTGCCTGACTTCTTTATCTCAATTTGCACTGTGTCTAAGCAACCCCTGACTCATGGCGAAGTGGCACTCTGCTCTTTGCACTCCCAGAGGCAAACGCTGGTGTCATCACCATAGAAACTGTTGACCATTTAATTCTTTGTTTGGTTCTGTTTGCTTATTTATATCTTGTTCTAATTCATAAGGAATTTGTGCTGCCTCAAGGGAGCACAGTGATCAGCTCTGAGTTCTTAGTGTCCATGTACTCAGATGCAATGGATGGGAAAGATCCTGAAGAACCAACCTTCTGATCAGGGCTCTGGCGACAATCCCAGGATAGCCAGGCAGATCTGGTAGTAGCTACATGATGGCTTTCAATTTTTGCATATTATTTTGTTCTCTGCCTAACATGAGATTCACAGCACTCCGCTTTTTGAATGTGTATCCAAGCCTCTGGAAGGAGGTGAAAGATGGAAGTTCCTCCCTTGGGGGCTAGATAGCTCATTTTTCCAACTTTGTTGCTAAGGCTGGCTGCCAGAGTGGTTGAACTGGTGAGTAGAAGAGGTAATGATTTGTACATCTGAAGACTTGGGGAGTAAAGCATGCACCGGGATGGAGGGATGGTAAGACCATCAGAAAGACATGGTTTACGTAAATAGGCACTGTGAAATGGGTGAACATAGAGTGATCCAGGGACAGACAGTCATTATCCAGATTTAACAGGGGACTGGCAGTCCTCCATGACATTGAAGATACTCTACTTTCTTTACTTCTTTTCCTTTCTCCCTCCCCATCTCTCTCTCTTTTTCTTTTCCTACATCTTTTGAATCCCCATCTCCTGCATCCTAAACCAGTGCACCACCACCAGATCTCAGAACAGAACTATTGATACTATAATCCTGCTGCACTATTGATTAAGTAAAATCATTCATTCATTAGCATGGAGACAAGACCAGAGAGTGCCAGTTCCTTCGATCTGTGACTAAGACGTGCAAAGCTTTAAGAAAGGAAGACATCTAATTAGTACAAGGTCACTCTAGGGCTATAATCCAGGTTTTCTGGTTCCCAATTAAATATTCTACTGCTTTACAACAAAGTTTCTTAGATGAGTAAAGAACTTGATGCCATACATAATGTCATATTTTTTATGAAATGAGTCATTTAGTTTTCACTGCTTTGTGACAAGATTGAACTAAAGGCTGGATAGTAAAGTGTGTAGAAATTTACATGCAAAAGCACTTTGTGTTTCTTTCTTTAGTTATGAAGAGGTATTTTTATTAGATATTTTCTTTGTTTACATTTCAAATGTTATCCCCTTTCCTCATCCCCCTCCAAGCCCCTATCCCATTCCCCTCCTCCTCTTTCTTTCTTTGCATYACTTAAAAGAAAGTCAAAAGAATTTCACAAAAATCTAACACATTGTGAGTTCCCGGTTACCTGGGTTTACTTTTCTATTTCTGCTTCCTTATTCTTCATTCTATATAAGTTTTAAGATGAGACATTCAAAGTCATGAAAGTGAAAGTAATACAAAATAGTAAAGCTTATTATTTATTGTAGATGACTGGAAACCAAATGGTCTATCTTATATTCATCTTTCTGTCATAAATAGGCTCCAGGAGAAGAATCAGAGGTATATGTAAGCTTGCTAAGGATGTAATCTGTATAAATATGCTAGGACTGCTAGATAGATCATAGCAGTCCTAGTGGATAAAGCATAATAGCTAACAGTACAATATTTATTTGACTTTATTACTATTTGCATCACTTCTCCCAATTATTTCTAGGAATTGGTGGAATTCTAAGTTGGTTTAGTAGAGTTTGGTAGGGTTTTATGTGAGACCTTGCCAAATCTTCCTGGTATTATTTCTGCTGGCTTCATTTCTGGTTGCCTTTCCAGTTCATTATAACAATTCTGATGACAGCAGTGTTTAACAGCTGTCTGCGCAATGCCTGCCTACTAGGACATCCCAGAATGCCAGGGTTTCATAGTCAGGATGTAAGTAAGTATGGCACTCTGCAAGCCTTAGAAACCACCACCATCACCATCTATGTGATAGGGATTAGTATCATCTCTGTTTTCAAAGTGGAGATATTTATGCTGGTGGAGTTGACGAAAGAGGGTAGTTGTATTATAGATGCATCTGTTGTTACTGGGCTTCACAATTCTGCATTTTGATTGGATGTAGTACAGGCAGAGTTGAACTAAGCCTAGGTAATGGATGTGAGATGTTGGCTAGATGTGGTGGGCAGTGGAGGGGGAGAGGAGGAGAGGGTCAGACAGATATATATTAGGCCAGACCCTGGAGAGAGATGTGCAGGATGTGGTGGTGTGGGAGAAATTGGATGTGGTATAGGAGGAGCAGGCAGGGAGAGTCTGGGATTATTTTGGAAGAAGTGACTGAAAGATTGGAAGAACCCAGGAACTTGCAGTTTGCTGTGAGACTGCTTGCTAGTAATGTCAGGCTACATTTATGAAGTCTTGCCAATCTGACTGTTCATGATCTCAACAAAGATGATATGCCAAGTAGGGTGGGGGCAGTCCAGAATGTTTCAGCCCTATACAAAAACCTACATGAAACTAAGAAATTCAAAGATCAGGAAAAATAGTCTTACCCAGGAAAGGGCCCACCAATTGGTTATTGTCTTAATTTGGGTTTTATTGCTTCAATGGGATACTATGATCAAAGCAGCTTTTATAAAGTTAAACATTTAATTCGGGCTGGCTGAAAGTCTCTGAGGCTTAGTTGACTATCATCATGATGGGAAAGATGGTAGTGTACAGGCAAATATGGTTGGAGGAGCTGAGAGTTTATATCTTGATCTGCAGGCAACAGAAGGGGACTATCTACATGTTGGGGATAGCTTGAGCACTGGCAACTTCAAAGCTTTGCCCTCACAATGACATACCTCCTCCAACAAGGCCTGACCTCCTAATAGTACCACTCCCCACGGACCAGCCATTCAAGCACATAAGTGTCTGGGAGCCAAACCTATTCAGACCACCACAGCCATTCAATACCTTAAAAATTACATACAAGTAATATATAATATAGACTGAGCTGGTTGTGTTTATGTGGTTATATAAATGTGTCACAAATATACATATACATATATATAGAGAGATAGATATAGATATAAACTCTTAATGAATAAAAGAGGTCATGAGCGTGAAAGAGAGTAAGGGTGGGTTTTGAAGGAGAAATAGAAGAGGGAAATAATCTATCATAATCTCAAAAAAATAAAAGAAATATTTTAAAACATAGAAATTTAAGAAAAAGAAGGAAGGAGGAAAGGAAGGGATGGAGGGAAAGAGAGGGAGGAAGAAAGGGGGAGGGGAGGCAGTGATCTCACAACCAGGAATCAGGAAGTTGGCATTTGAGAAAAGCTGTTCAATAGTCTCATTGTGCTCCTGAGAGCAAGCTAAATGCCTGGTGTGGAGCAAGCATTTGGGCCTCAATATTAGTTGAGAGATTGTCTTTCTGTTGCAAGTTGGATCTCTGGAGAAAGGCTACCATTGCTTGGGAATTAGAACAGTTCCAAGTGCCATAAATGTGGCTGAGTTAGATGGGCATTTGGGGGCAGGTTGTGGGCAAATCCCTGAGATTATAATTATCCCTGACAGAAAACAGTGAGAACAGAGGACATCTCCATGACACCCAAGATTAGGGCAACAAGAGATGACTCAGCTCTAGTTTTATTGGTTTGGTTTTAGCAGGCGCATCTTTATTCTAAATAGAAAGCAGCTTCAAGGACCAGTGACACAAGATTCCTCCATACACCCCTGGAGAAGTGATATGAATTGATTTTCTTCCCTTTAGCACACAGCCCACCTTAAGCAAGTTAAAAAAATATCACACCAAATTTCCTATAGGACAGATCCAAATCTGACTTGCCAGCTGGGGGCAGGCCTTCAACAATTTAACAAGATATTCCTGGTTTAGGGGAGTATGGGTGATTTTTTAGTTTCATCAGGTATGTTCTTAAGGCTGAGTTACTCAGAGTCTCTAGCACAAGAGGGATTCTGCCATCTCTACTCTCACCCAAACACTAGTAAGCATATGGGAATCCTAGAATCTACACATAAAGTATTCATACTACACATATTAGTATTCATTCCCAGAAGTGAGAATGGTTATTTCTTCCAACATGGAAAGTATGACATCCCAGATAACCACACACAGGTAATAAATTATGGTCCACATCCAAATTCAAAGGCACCACATTTGGAATGCTTTTTGTAACCTGGTAGATATGTAGCTCCTCATGTCTTGATTTTGAAGCATGACAGTCATAAAAATAAATTCTCAGGCTGTAAGTTTCATTGATGAATTGCAATTTCAAAGCTTAGTCTCTGGTAGTCATTAGAATAGTAATGACATTTTCTACCTACCAGCTGCTATTTCCTTCTGCTTCAGTGAAATTCTAATTTGTCATCATCACCTCTGTGCTCCAGCATCATCCCTGTCCAGAAGTGCCTGGACTCACTCTCACTCTGGTCTATCTGCTGCTGGCCTAGGCTTCTGGCCAGCGCAGGAAGAGCTGGCATCTGCTTACATCCGGACAGTCATTTTCTCTTTAAGTGTAGTTATTAAATTCCTATATATAAAAAGAAGAGGGAGTTTGAGTAGAGGGTAGGAAAGGACTGAAGGTGCTGGCTTTCTCTGAAAGAAGGAATGTCAATGATTCACAGTAGAAAGGCCAGATGGGTGGACATGTAAAGCCAGTTATTATGGGATGTTGGTGCAAAATCAAGACCAGTGACAGAGGTAGAAGATCCTCTGGCTGGATGTGCATAGCAGCTTGGCAGGAGGTAAAAGAATGCAGATCCAGAGTTTTGGCCTATCTTGGAGAACATTGACTATATTAAAAGATTCTGTTATTCTCTAATTCCTTTCATGAATGTCCACATTCAAATATCTCAATAAAAATTCTGACATTGATATTTACAAATAAACATTCATTTACAATAAAATCTGGCTCTTTCTTTTTGAGTAAAGAGAAGAAACAGTTCTTAACATTCACTATAATTAGATTAAAACACGACTCGGAGAGATATTGTATTGCATTACTTTTCGCGGTGTATTGAATGTATATAGGGTTTAGAGTAGGCTGACCAAGCTTTAAATGGTTTTATGACCTTGGACAAGAGTAACTTACCTATTCACATCACATTCACATTTCGTATTTTTGTCATCCATGAAAGGAATCCATCATTACCTCATCATAAATAGGCTTCAAAGACTACATTGGATGAGGTCCAAATGCCCCTAGAACTGTTTCTATAAATCTGTCCTCTGGTTTCCATATTTTGAAGTCTACAGGTGTCTATTGATTCAGTGCACATAACTTTCCCCCAATTTCCCTGAAATGAAATTAAAGAATGTCTTTACAGAAAAATTAAAGTCTAAGAACCCTAGAAAAATGCAAAGTCTTTGAATATTGCACTCACTGATAAGTGGATATTAGCCTAGAATCTTGGAACACCATAGACACAATCCACCTATCAAATGCTCTCCGACAAGAAAGAAAAAGTG
>BDUI01005388.1:63248-73817 GCA_002335545.1 Apodemus speciosus
AAAAAAAAATATGTAAGAGAGTTGTTGCTTGAAAAAGAGAATTTTCATATTAGTTCATATTCCAAAATTATAATAAACTAAACAGAAAAAAACTCAGGTTCTAAGAAACAAGTAACAAGGCAACAGCCTGATTTTCCCTTATTTTGTGTATGATACAGTCCTGATCACAGGCTCTAGATACTTAATGTAAACAAACGTAAAGTTTCTATGCACATACTCAGTGAGTGGCCCAAGTGAAGGTGGCCTAGACCACAGAGTGCCAGAGCCAGCACAGCTCTTCTAGTAAAAAGTCCCTTAATAATTTATCAGGCCAGGCCTGGCCACAGGGACATGCAGCCTACTCCGGGAAAGCCATTCCGCAAGAATGAACTGGTGCTGGCTCATCTAACTGGCATTTGTGGTCTAGGTTTCGGAAGTGGAATCCTTAGTAATTACTCGGAGACTAATTCTCCTCTTCCTGTGCATTCCCTACCCTTGGGTGCTTTTTTTCAACACGTTTTCTATGCATGAGCATTTGATTGATGAATGGTGATACTTTTTAATATGGATTCAACTGTGTTTGTTTTCACATGTGACAACGGCATTGTGGTTATGTGGTTTTGAAAAGCTAGTTTCTTCCTTAGTGTTAYGGACTGAAATAGTTATGCTAAAAACTAAAYAGTGGTGGATMTGCTTAAAAAGCAWCCAGGARGCAGCGGTACAAAAGACATGGGTCAGGGCCTGACAGTCTTGAAGCATGGTGGGGAGGCTCATTACAAAGTTCTTCGCTGAAAATTTATGCAAATAACTTATGAACTTATTTTCTTTTTATATTTATCTGAGTATTTTTTATGAGTTAAACATTTCATACCTGCATACATTGTATTTCAATCATATTCACCCCAATAAAAAGCTTTATTACATTTAAATGTATCTAGTCTACAGCCATACTATCCGGAACACACTCAATCTCATCTTAAATAGATGTAATAATTATTCATGTTCCCAGCTCTAGCTGCTATTCTGAACTTAAGTGGTTAGAAAAACATATAAACTCTAAATTCGCATACTCAAACAGACCAGATGCTCAGAAGCATCATGAGGAAACTCCCAAGGAGTAAAAAAGAACAAACTGAAAAAAAAAAAAAAAAGAAACAACCAGCAGTGAGGACCCGCAGCTCACAGTGACAAGGCTCCTAGTGACCTTTGCAGTTCTCTCGTTCTCTACAATGCCACAGCTATTGCCACAGTGGTCACCTGACACGTCTTCAGCGCCTGCTGCTTCTCTTCAATCTCACGTGTCTTTTTGGCAGACAGGCAGGGACACAATCATAGRGCTGGTCTGGCAYAGTGAACCCTAGAAACCACGATCCTCTATGTCTAAGTATGTGATCAACAGTCAATATGGGAAACAAGGTAGTCATGACACCTTCCATTTCTATAGTACATGCGGAACCTAGGCAAATTGACCTTAATGATTTTAGATATTGTGATGGCCAATACTTTAAGAGCGGACTCTTTTAAACAGGGAAGAGAGTTTCCTGACCAATAAAAGATAAAAAGTAGCCTATAAAAAGAACCTTCCTAACAAAGATGAAGGATGACTAATCACCCAACTCTTTTAGAATTGGAAGACACACTGAGACCAAAGGAAAGAGCCTACTTAGATGGTCATTCACTTCCTGGGTGCTGGCGCTAAGTGTTTCTACACATCATCCCAATTACTCCTGGGTGCTCATGCTCAGTGTTTCCACTGATTATCCCAATTACTTTTCACTCTGCAGATGAAAAGATGAAGGTGGAAAACGCCGAGTTAACCGAGCACACAGCGAAAAGCAAGCAGCACATCTGTGTGCCAGGCGATCTCATCCTAGGGCCTGAACTTAGCCATTTACTAAGCTGCCTCTCAACCAGAACATTAAAACAGCAGAAGTGTGGAGCCAGCAGTCCAGTCTGCTTCTCCCGCCAACAGCAGCACCRTACAACAAGACGCTGGGAGGGTAAGAGGACGGCGACATGGGAGATGAAGAGGTTTCTGTTTTGCACGGTGGTTAGGTCACAGTGCCAGTCACAAGCTGAAATTCACAACTAGGTTAGAATGGGACTGTCTTTCCCTTTCGGGAGAGTGGTGTTGGGTAAGAAAGTGCAGGCTCTGGGAGCTGGGTGGTGGGTGGGAAGGAGCCCTGTGTGCATTAACTGCCAGTGTATTTGGTTGGTGATGGCAGCAAAGTCCAGCGAGATGTGCACTGGGCGTCCAGAGCTCAGGGAAAATAATGAGCACAGAGCTGAGCTATCTCTGCAGCACCCACGGGAGCTGAAGCTTCTTATATGGGCATAGCAGCTCAGCCTGTACTCTCAGCACTTAGGAGGCTAGAGAGCCTGTGCTATCCAGTGAGTTCCAGGCTAGCCTGSGCTTCACAGTGATTCCTGTTTCCAGTAAGCAAACACACAAGCAGAAAACCTTTACTGAAGGCCTGAAAAGGAACTGTACTCTCAATAAGCTCTCTAGTATCTGATTTTGAAGGACAAAAGAGGCCCCTCCCAGTAAATTACAGTAATCTAGATAAACAATATGCATTCAAAAGAGCAGTACTAGAAAAAAATAGATTTAAGAAATATCCAAGTAAATTTTAAAAAGCAGCAGAATTCTGTGAAAGTTGAAATGCTACAGAGTTTCTAGTTTGGGTGAACTGGCAAGTGAGCTGGGCTTTGGGGAATAACTACGAGGTAAGTTTCTGAGGCGACTGTTCAGGGTGGGCGAGCGTGCTGGGTTTAAAACTTTTTATCTGTTTTTTAAAATTTATTAATTCTTATTTTATGTGCATTGGTGTTTTGCCTGCATGTATGTCTGTGTGAGAGTACCAGATCTTGGAGTTACAGACAGCTGCAAATTGCCATGTGGATGCTGGGACTTAAACCTGGGTCCTCTGCAAGAGTAGTCAGTGCTCCAACCACTGATCCATCTGTCCTGTCCTCTTATCTATTATTAATGTGTATGAGAGTGTATGTGTGTGTATGCCTGTGAGTGTATGTATGTATGCATGTATAAATGCATGTGTGAGTGTAAATGTGTATGTGTACATGTGTGAGTGTGTGAGAGTGTGCAGTGTGCATGTGTGATTGCAGGTGTTTGGGAGTAGGTGCTTTCTTTCTACCGTGAGTTCTGGAGAGTGAATTCAGGCCAAGCTTGGTGGCAAGCACTTTCATCTTGCTGTCCCAAGTGTGGTGATGTGGAGCTGGAGACAGGACTGGAGACAGCTGGAGCCGAGGAGGAGGAGAGAAGAACTAACGTCTGGAGATGCACAACTCTCTGACAGGACCGTGTCGCCTATGGAGAGTGGATGTGGACCAGTTCCTTTGTCTATGATCAAGTACTTGAGCAGAAGCAACGTAAGGGAAGAGAGGCTTATTTGGGGCTTACAGTCGAGGGGATGCAGTCCTCCGTGGCCTGGTCGGTGTGTCAGCAGAGGCATGACATGACTGGCTCTGCTGCAGCGAGTCGGCCCGCAGAGTGGTCAGGAAGCAGGGCCAGGATGTCCGACCCCATGTAACTCCTCCTAAAGACTCCGCAAGTCTCTAAAACAGGGCCTTAGCTGGGACCATGTGTCCAAACACAGGGACACCTTCTACATCCAAACCACATGTGTACAGCAACAGAGGACTCGGGCCAAATAGAGGAAAAGAGCTGAGCAGTAGGCGGATGGAGGGAGGGGTCCAGCGGGACGGGGTGTGGAAGTSGGAGTGCTGAGTGTGGAGTGCGTAGGTTAAAGGACGGAAGGCAGCAGGAGGCTGAGAAAATCCACCACTCGAGGTTCAGGTCAGCCTCCCAGGGGAAGGCTGGGGGAGACTGCTCAGTGCAGGGACAGTGATGAACTTCATGGCTCTGCAATGACATGGGCTATCGCATGGAGATCAACCAGCTCAGGCTGGAAATTGTTCCATTCGGTGACTAACAGCCCAACCTTGTTATCACCTGATCACTGACTCTCCTGCCTTGTTCTCGGCAGCCACATCAGTCTTCCAATTGCAAACTACTGCATGGGATTTTAAGAGCTTTTTCCTAGGTGCTGTTGGTGCTATCCCGTTCTTAGTGGGTAATTTAGTTAGCAGGAAAATACCTCACAATTGTTCACAATCTCTGTGAGAGTGGTGTTCTAATGAGTAGAGAACTTTGATCCTCTCTCCTCAGCAGGTCACCTAGGTCCTCCCCGTCTTCCCTGATAGAGCTCTGTCACTTCTTTTCCAGGTGGAGGTGGTGGAACCAGGGCCTTGCCCATGTTAAGCACCTGTTCTACCACTGAGCGCCTTTCAGTATCTCAAGTTAATTACCCAGGCTCCAGTATTCCTCTTTCTCTGCCCTGGGTGGAAGGGGGTTGCAGTAGGTTACAATGCTTGCTATCACACACTGTGCGGTATTTTCAATACGGTAACTCCTCCAGTCTTTAAGAAGATTGWAGGAGGCAGTTAATACCCGCTCCATGTTAGTTCGCTGAGAGCAGGACTGTGAAACCACTGTGGACCTGCACGGTGCCCTCCCTCCCAGCTGACTCTTCTTAGTTCTGAGCAGCCCGCACCTCCTTCCCCACTGCGCTATTTTTAAGTTCTGATAAACAAGGGATTAGA
Source organism: Apodemus speciosus (assembly GCA_002335545.1). Lineage (NCBI taxonomy): Eukaryota > Metazoa > Chordata > Mammalia > Rodentia > Muridae > Apodemus > Apodemus speciosus. The sequence continues at coordinate 67,851 of BDUI01005388.1, forward strand.
GAACATTGGTCTCTCTACATCCAGACCCATGTCCTTCAAAGCCCAACTGCAACACATAAATCACATCCCTGTCCCTATTTCTGTCTTGGAAGTGATCCCTCTCCCTTGAATTGTCACATCAATTTCTCTACTACCATCTAAGGGATTATCATCTTCACATTTATACTCCAATTGTTTAAGTATGTAATTTTTTACCATTACTATACTGAGTTTCCTTTGCCTTTTAACAAGCAAAACATAAACAAGGTAAGAATTAGTCCTGGCTGGAGAGATAGCTCAGCAGTTAAGAGCACTGGCTACTCTTCCAGAGGACCTGGGTTCAATCCCAACAGCCAYRGGGCATCACAACTCCTGAGCTCTAGTTCCAGGGGATCCAACACCCTCACAGAGACACGCGTGCAGGCAGGCAAAACACCAGTGCACAGGAGGCGAGAATGATTGAGTTAATCAGACAAGTCTGCTTGCACACGTAACACACAGCGTCCCTGAGGCTGCTGCCCATGGCCTTGCTCACTTTCAGCTACATTATCGCTCGGCATGATACATCTTTCTCTGAAACTGTTTAGAAAAAAAATGCTTCTAATATCCTGTTTATTAAAAGATTTGTGTTATTTTTAAATTTATCTGCATGTATGTATGCCACTTGTATGCAGATGCCCTCAGAGGCCAGAAGAGAATATCAGATTCTCTGAAGCTAAGTYCACAAGCTGTTGTGAGCCACTGAATGTGGATGCTGGGAAAGAACTCCAGGCTCTGGAAGAGCAGCAAGGGCCTTGACCACCGGACCTTCTCCTTAGCTTTCCTCTGCCCTAAACGCCAGACAGCCCACAGCAGGATACTAGACTGACCCAATGTCCTTTCAATTATGTTTTTGTCTTTAATAGTCTTCTTCTTTTACCTCTGTACATTTATTCATTTATTTTTTTAAGACAAGCTCTTGCTATGTAGCCTCAGGCTAGTCCCCAATGTGTGGAAATTATTCTACTTCAGCTTTCTGAATTCTGACATTATATGTATGTGCCGACATACCTGGCTATTAGTTCATTCATTTTACTGTGTAATTTTAGGTCAATAATCACAGTACAGTTTGAGAGGAGATATATTTGAGAAGGGAGAACTAATTTCAGTAAGTAAATGATACCAATCTGTTTCCAGAAAGGGTCCATGTGCACAGTCCCTTGCACAGTCAACAGCACCANAATATCCTGTTTATTAAAAGATTTGTGTTATTTTTAAATTTATCTGCATGTATGTATGCCACTTGTATGCAGATGCCCTCAGAGGCCAGAAGAGAATATCAGATTCTCTGAAGCTAAGTCCACAAGCTGTTGTGAGCCACTGAATGTGGATGCTGGGAAAGAACTCCAGGCTCTGGAAGAGCAGCAAGGGCCTTGACCACCGGACCTTCTCCTTAGCTTTCCTCTGCCCTAAACGCCAGACAGCCCACAGCAGGATACTAGACTGACCCAATGTCCTTTCAATTATGTTTTTGTCTTTAATAGTCTTCTTCTTTTACCTCTGTACATTTATTCATTTATTTTTTTAAGACAAGCTCTTGCTATGTAGCCTCAGGCTAGTCCCCAATGTGTGGAAATTATTCTACTTCAGCTTTCTGAATTCTGACATTATATGTATGTGCCGACATACCTGGCTATTAGTTCATTCATTTTACTGTGTAATTTTAGGTCAATAATCACAGTACAGTTTGAGAGGAGATATATTTGAGAAGGGAGAACTAATTTCAGTAAGTAAATGATACCAATCTGTTTCCAGAAAGGGTCCATGTGCACAGTCCCTTGCACAGTCAACAGCACCAYGTTAAGGTTTCCTGTTAAGGAGCATGAAGCTCTGGAGTGCACACGGGTGGCGGCCAGCCGCGCTCCGTCACCCCCACCTCTGAACCTTTCCCTCACTGTTGGTAAGAGGTATTTCTGATAAGCACATCTTTCCGACTAGTACTGGGTTCTTTTATATTCCAACTCATGCTTTCTCTTCTTTCAGCTAAACCCAGGCTGTTAGAAGGGTACAGCTGGCACAAGGAGCTGGACTTAATACAGCAGGTAAGAGATATAGTCTAGATATGACCCCATCGTCATGGTGTCCTTGGGCTGGGCACTTTTCCCACCACATAGGAGAAACTGCATGCCATCACTTCTTAAGTTTGAGCAACTAGAGTCTGCCTCTCCCGGGGATATGCCCTGTTCACAGACATGTGTGTCCTCAATCTCAAGTACCTCTCAAGTCCTCAATGTCCGGAGAGTCTGGCTCCCCTGCATGAGCTGACCCCAGGCCCATCCAAAAGAGACTTGCCTTCTGCTCCTTCTCAGCTTGATTGCTTCTGACCCAGTATTTCACAGACTGGCACTTCTTTCATATCCAGGCCAATAGATTTAGAAGAGCTCTGCTTCTGGAGAACCATTAATTACACTATTGCTTTACAGAGACTATTGCTTTACAAAGTTATTGATTCTGTCTGTAAGGGACCGGGTGACTCTGAATGCCTCCAATGATGACTGTAGAATAAGACAAAGCCCCCACTTCTCATTTATGGCGTCATCTCTGCCTTGTGCCCACCTTAGTGTACATCCAAGATTCCTCTGTACCTCCTGCTTGAGCAAGCCACGAAAAGCTAGCTGACTACTGCATATCACTATACTCTGTATTTATAAGTGTGTAACTAGGTTTCTATTGGTTTATTAATACTTATTCATAGTAATTTCCCTTAGCAATTGGCATTTTGGTTAAAGAAATATAGAACTAGTCATTTCTAACAGTTTAAAATATGTAGTTCCTACTCAAGCTATACTCACATCTAAATTGTCAATACCATTTGCCAAATTTAAGTACTTATTAGATATTAGCAGGGAATGCTGAATCTTACTTTTACTGATGCTACCTTTTCACTCATCCACTCAATGATAACATTTATTCAGCATCTACTATGATATAATACCATCCTAAATGTTAGACATATCAAAGTGAACAACAAAAGCTGGGTTCCCGATCTCAGAAACTATCAAGTTTTTTAACAATGCTTGGGCTAGGGGACTCCTTACAGGATTCAGAGGAACTGAATGTAGATAAGGTAAATTCACCCAAAGCAGAGCGAGCGAAGATGAGAGTCATAGCAGGTCTCATAATCTTAGAGATCTATTTATTTTTTGAATCCTGTGAGGAAAGTGAGTACAGACATAATTTTTGCCTTGTCTAAAGTTTTTCCTCAGAGTTTAGCTCAGTAACATTCCCATAAACCATGTTATCACCATATGTTTTGAATGCTGTACACAAGAGACAGGTCGGATTTATAAAATACGCTCTTCTGGGGATGATGCTTAAAGGCCCTCGGGATGGTCCAGCGTTTGACATACCATCACAGGCTTTCCTCCAATACAGCCTCCAACAAAACTAGGCTGTCTGCAACCACTGGCAACAGCATTGTTTGCCTTTGCGCCAAGAAGGTTGGGAATCCACCTAAATCTGCGTGTGGCGTGTGCCCAGGCAGACTGCCAGGGGTTCATGCTGTGAGACCCAAAGTCCTTATGAGTTTGTCTAAGACAAAGAAGCCCGTCAGCAGGGCCTGTGGTGGCTCCATGTGTGCCAAGTGCGTCCGTGACAGGATCAAGCAGGCGTTCCTTACTGAGGAGCAGAAAATCGTTGTGAAAGTATTGAAGGCACAAGCACAGAGTCAGAAAGAAAATAAATATGCAACTTTTCTAAGTACCAAAAATCAGGACTTAGGAAAAAAAGAATTTACAGACTATATACTGACTATACAAACAGAGCTTACACTGAATATAAAGATAGTATACCAAAGCAAAGTGTGCTGACACATGCCTATAAAACACATAAGATTTTTTTCAGAATGAAAGGAAGAAGGAACAAAGGAAAGAAAGGAAAGTTCAACAGGCAAACAGGTAAAAGATATTCAACTGGGCTACATCTGGAACTAACTAAAAACCCAAGCAGCTGGGACATCTGTGAGGACTTTTTCTGACTGATCATTTGAGGCAGGAGAACCCACCCTAAATCCAGATCGTCTGCAGTAAGAAGACCTCGCCTAAGTCTGTGCTACACCTTCTCATGGCAGCCCATACAACGGTACGAGAGAAAGACCCTTTTGCTTTTTGCCTGCTCACCCCTACTCCCATTGGCGGGCTCCTCTCCCTGCGGCTGACACATTCCGTCATTGGTATTACAGCCTACCTCTTGGGATTCAGGGCTATACTGAAGACCAGCTGACACATCCAGCATCTCGTATCGAGTAGCTTGGACTCTTGGACTTCCACTGGGAGGGAGAGCCACTGTTAAATGAGCTGGACAGGAGCCTATAAGCCACTCTAATAAATCCACTTGATATAAACATCCTGTTCCTTTAGATAACCTTGATTAACAGAGATATGAACAAATGACAAAGATGAACATGTGCTAAGACTCAACAGTAAATTATATGTGTGACAAGCGTTTCCATTTATAAGCACTACACCAGCAAAAGCCTCTATAACAAACAAACACCAGAGTTCAGAGTGGCAGACTAGTGGCTGCTCATCAACAGTGCGTGGGGAGAAGAGAGATTAAAATAATCACTTTAGAAATGAAAGAGGATCAGTTGATAAAGTTGGATATATATATGTACATATGATATACATATATATTTAATATATGTATATATTAAAAATGAACTGTGGCCATATGAAACTAGTTTCACCAGGTAAACCTAAATCATAGGTAGCTTGGGCAACATGCATTTTGAGAACATGTATATAGGGGGTAACAAAAGAAGAGCATGGGCAGTGGTTACCTCTAGGGTACATAAAGGGACATGGGTGAAGAGAGGCAGTGGAGGGACTTAAACATACTAGAATATGCTTTCATAATTAGAGGCACATTGTTCTTTTTTTCTTTGAGATGGGGTCACTCTATGAAGCCCTGGCTGTCCTGAAATTTGCTATGTAGATCAGGTTGTCCTGAAACTCACAGAGATCCACCTGTCTCTGCTGATGGGAGTAGAGGCTTTTGTTCGTCTGTATAGTGCCTTCAGAGGCCGGAAGAAGGTGTTAGTTGGCCTGGAGCTGAGTCTGAGGGCTCTGTGGGGCGCTGGAAGTGCAAGGAGCTGCACTTGGGTCCTCTCTAAGCACAGAATATGCTCTTAACCACTGAGTTATCTCTCTAGTTTCAGCTTCCAGGCTTTAGACTCAAGTAAATGGTTACATCGGGGTGAAAAGGAGTGGCAAAGATCAAGTCTACAGGGGAAAGCTGCAAAATGGATTTAGGACAAGGTAACAGTGAGAATAAGCAGCATAGCAGGAGTTCAAGACATTCCTGTCCAGTAACCAGGTGTCCAGACCTGGAAAGGAGTTGCTCATCAGGGAGTACAAGCTAATGATTCGTGCGCTCCTTTTGCAAATACAACCTTTCTCTTTTTCTGACCCTGACAACGAAGACTTTGAGGTACTACACAGAATTCCTACAAGAATTTAGAAGGTTGGTAAATAAATGAAGTTCACAGTAAAATCTAACTCAGGCCTGCACTTGGGAGGCAGAGGCCAGCCTGGCCTGCAGAGTAAGCTCCCRAACAACCAGGGCTACACAGAGAAGCCTTGTCTTGAAAAACCAATAAATGAACAAATTCACAAACAAGCAAACAAATAGAATCYAACTATGCAGCCCTAAGAATATGGGTATTATGAATCTTTAGAAAGTAGGATTCACCAGAAAACTGTGGTTATTTTAGTCTCTGCAGTTCTTCCCATAACACAGAGCAAAATATTGTTCCTCTTCTTTCCTTATTAGTGCTCAGAAATATTCCAGCTCCAGGGCTGGAGAGATGACCCCAGTGGCTGAGAGCACTGGCTGCTCTTCCAGAGGTTGCAGGTCCATTCCCAGGACCACGGTCCCAGATGTCCACTTCTGTGGTATCCACCACCCTCTTCGGGCCTCCACAGACACTGCATATACATGTCTGCAGAT
>BDUI01005389.1:49208-59793 GCA_002335545.1 Apodemus speciosus
AATCCCCTTCACTTGAAGCCTCTTTCACAGACGTAACTCATGGTTTATGATTTCTGTTTACTAGTTCAGAACTAAGCAGAACAGGAACTAAGCTGACTAGTCAGGCCTGGAATGCACAATGGTTTGACAAGTCGCAGTCACTCAGCTCAAGGATGTGCGATAATCTGCAGCAAAGTTGCTCAATTCTAGAAGTCCATTCCTTCACATCTGTAAAGAAAAGCCCATAGAAATTTCAGTTCATTGCTGAGAGCAAAATTCTTCCCACCGTGAAATAGACTCAGGTCTTAAGCTACCACAATCCATGAGGGAATAAGAAAATTATGAGCCGGGCGGTGGTGGTGCACACCTTTAATCCCAGCACTTGGGAGGCAGAGGCAGGCGAATTTCTGAGTTCGAGGCCAGCCTGGTCTACAAAGTGAGTTCCAGGACAGCCAGGGCTACCCACAGAAACCCTGTCTCGAAAAACAAAAAAACAAAAAACAAAAAAAAGAAAATTATGGGCAGTTAACAGACTGAAAACTTTGATAAAAATTCAAGTGTTATTTTTAGTTTATTTGATGTACACTGGGGCATGTGTGCTATATGGTGTAGGTATGGAGGGCAAAGGATAATTTTGTGAAATCAGTTCTAGTTTTAATGGGTTCTAGGGATTGAACTCAGATCGTCAGGCATTTTATTGCTAGCACACAGTTACATTAAATTTAAGAGACTTCTATTCATGTACAAATTAACAGGAATATGGTTCACTGGGGGGAAAACATAAGTTGGCAAGAAGAAAACATTTCTGAGCCACTACGGTAACAACGCTGATGCAGGTGCCTACCTGTAGAGGAGTTCTATACAGCCATTTGTCTTTATCAACTTTAAGCTGCATACAGGCAAAGAGATCACAAACTGTTGGGAGGCCATAACAGTCTGGGCGAAAGTTACGTTCTTCTTGTAGGGGTGAATTAAGAAATACTTCCTGCAGAAAGATAAAAAAGATGACTACTGATAGGCATGGGGCTAAACTCCCAATCAAATGGTAAAGAACAATGTATCTCTTCAAGAACAAAGGTAGCAACCAACTGTGGCAACAAAACAGGTTCTTCTTTACTGCAGTATGAATGCTAAGGACCTGAGAAATTCACACACAMAAAAAATAATGCAGCAAGTTATGAGTTATTATCTTGTGACTTGGGAAAATTACTTCCTCAGCTGAATTTAGCAGGAATTGACTGAAATGGGCAAAATTTGGTCTCTGCTCACCTGTGCCTTCTTTCGAAGTAGCCACTTATCTTCTCCAGAGGAGAACTGGCTGAGGCATCCCATTTTCTTTCTTGGTAAGACCCAGTCAGCAGGGTTAAAAGGACACCAGGAATTGGTCGTGGGGCTTTTAAGCATTTCTTTGCCAGCTCTCTCCTCCATACTAGGCACTTCCTTAGGGCCTCCTTTGCCTGTAGGCCCAATAAGCCACTCTGACAAGGAACTATTCCTTATGACTTGGAAGGAATCAGCAATTCTAGCAGGAGCCATAGCCTTAGGTGCCTTAGCTTGTTCTGTTAGCTCATTTCTGGAAGGGCAGAGCCACAGAGTCAGGGGCTCTCTGTGTTTCTCAGGCTCAGCTTTGGGTTCCATAGGCATTCCATTCTTGTCCTTTCCTTCCTTCTTCAGAAGCCACTTGTGCATCGCTTCCTTCTCACAGTTGTCATCACACACACACTCCGCAAAGCTGGTGCAGGGCTCATTGGCTTTGCACACTTCCTCTACTTTACATGTGTCCTGATGGTTCTGGACAAGCCAGCCCTCGGTGATTGCGCTGGGGACCGACACTGATTTTTTGGCCTCTAAGTGGTCATTCAGGCATTTCAGATTGCCCAGGTTCTCAATCTCCACGCCTCTGGGCTGGTTACCCTGACAGTTGGTACAGGAGTCAGGCTTGACCAGCCACTCACTCACACTGTAGGGCTCTCTGAACACCTGGAATAAGAGTTTAAACTTCTCACTGGTTTCACGGCTGCCATTCACAGGCTTCTCCAGCTCACAGGGTTCCTGAGGAGTCACCAGCCAATCAGACAGGTCCAGCTCATCCTGATCATGGAGTTCAACATCTTCAGCCTTTTCAACTTCAGTAGAGAAAGAACTAGTGCTGCAGTGGCTGTTACATTTTGAAGAACTTGGTTTTCCAGGAATTTCTTGTTGATTACTGTTAAGGAGCCAGTTTTCTAAGCCCTTTAGATTGCCCCAGGCATCGCTGAAGAAACTGCAGGTTCTGGCAGAAGTCTATAAAAGAAGTACCCAAAATTAATGTTTAATTTTCCTGRACAAAAAATACGAAAACATTTAAGTGAAAAATTCCATTTTTTTCTAGTTTTTTTCAAAGTATGAAATTGAAACTAAAAGTATTTGGAGCATTGTATTAGATTTTAGAAAAGAAACTAGTATTCTTGGCATATTGCCTGTATGATAGGACATTCAAAGTCTAACAAACAAAAATATTCAACTGCTTCAAAAGCTAAATTGATAGTCTGTGAAAATCAAAGAAACAAACTTGAAAACAACTCCCACTACTGGAGATGTTCCGTGGTTGGCAGTGTGAGTGGCCACACAGGCTCGTATATTTAAATGTTTGGTTTCCAGGTGGTAGGCTGTTCAGAAAGAACAGGACGTGGTGTTGGAGATGCATCACTGGGCTTTGAGGTTTCAAAAGCCCATGCTAGGTCCAGTGTTTTGTCTGTCTCTCTCTACCTCCAACTTGCAGATAAAATGTAAACTCTTAGCTACCGCCCAGCACTATGCCTACCTACTGCCACTCCCTGCCATGGAGTGAGCTCACCCTCTGAAATCTTAAGCAAGTACCCATTTAAATATTGTCTAAGTTGCTTTGGACCTGGTTTCTCTTCACAGCATATAGAAAAAAGTAACTAAGACAGTGGTAAATACTCTACTTATTATCAATTGTTAACTTCCTAGAAAGCCAAACTGACACAATGTATCAAAAGTCAAAAGGGTACATAGGAAGAATGGTATTCTAGGAATTCAACTTATAGGAATTTACTCCTAAGAACTTATAGCTCCTAAATGTTTAGGGAACAGAATCTTGCGTTTCAGCCAATCAAACTGTATGTAGTCAAACAGTATATTATACACTTGCCAAAATGAAATACAGAATGATTGTTTTATTTTGAAATAGGGTCTCTCTGGCTGTCCTAGAACTCGCTCTGTAGACCAGGCTGGCCTTGAACTCACACCTGCCTCTGCCTCGGCCTCGGCCTCTGCCTCTGCCTCCTCCCAAGTGCTTGGGATTAAAGGTGTGAGCCACCACCACCTAGCACAGATGATTTTTAATTACATGCCTGTACAGAAAAAATGCTGTAAACAATATTTTAAGGTTTTTTTTAAGCCATGTATACATAGCTTGAGTGACTCTTCTTAAGATTTAAAGTGCATTACTGTCTTCAGACACACCAGAAGAGAGCATCAGATCCCAACAAAAATATCTTGTATGTTGCAAGATTTTTTTCCAAACTTTTTTTCTAAACTTCCTATTACTATTAGTATTGTAATTGAAGATTTAAAAACATGTACTTTTAAATAATACTAAAAACCACAAATTACTGTTAACCCAATCTACTTCAGAAACAATAAAGGCAGCCACACACCTGACTACTCTCCAAGGTCTGTTTTGGGATGAGCCAGTCCTGTGGGTTGGTACTGGGTGTATAAGGAGCCTGAGGACCAATGGCAGGCTTGCTTACAAGAAGCCACTCACTGAGAGACACGGCTGTGCCACTGGATGCTGACTTCTTGAAGCCATGAAAGAGAGAGAGAGAGAGAGAGAGAGAGAGAGAGAAAGAAAGAAAGAAAAACACTTAGCTGCGCCATAACAAGGCAGTATCCAATGCAAGAAACAGGAACCCGACCACTCTAACCTAGGGTTACCACTAACCTTAAAGAAATGACATGCCTTCCCCAACCTCAAATGGTTTTTTTCTTACTGGGCTGGTGAGACGGATTAGCAGTGAGGGCACCTGCCACCAAGCATGATTGACCTGAGATTAACCTACGGGATCTCCATGGTCCTCTGACCTCCACACAGGTTCTGTGGTGTGTGCATCCCACCATACATAAACACAAATATAATTTTTAGAATTCATTGTGTGAGAGGGCACACATGGCATGGCATGTGTACAGAGGTCAAAGGACAACTCTGGATTTGGGTGTCTCCCTCCCTTTACACAGGTTCCACAGATTGAACTCAGGGTTAAGCCTTTACCCCTGAGCTATCTTACCAGTTCCAATGTTCACAAATCACAAAACAAGACTGGGGTGGTGGTGCACACCTACAGTCTAGCCCTCTGGGAGGTCAAGGCAGAAGGTGTCCTCGTGAAGCCAGTTTGGGCTATATAACTACGAATTCAGACGGAGGCAGTCTGAGTGCCAGAGTTTCCCTCCTGAACTCGGATGTCTTCAGTCTTTTATTCACTTGCTTTTACAAACACATCTCCAAATTAGAGGATCCACAAGCAAAAACAAGTCAGTAACAATGTTAATAATTTCCAACAAAGTGATTATTTTTCTCCTTAATCTATAAAACTTAAAAATTTATAAAACTAAATTTCTATTGACATTTAGTGCTTCAAGAGAGGCAATCAAGTGGATGGTTATCAAGACACCAAAGGCCGGGCAGTGGTGGTGCACGCCTTTAATCCCACCACTTGGGAGGCAGAGTTCAAGGCCAGCCTGGTCTACAGAGTGAGTTCCAGGACAGCCAGGGCTAAACCCTGTCTMAAAAAAAAAAAAAAAAAACCACCAAAGAATTCATAACATAATGACTCAATTACCAGAAACAAAACTGCAGTTTACCTGTTCTGGCACCTGGATATACCCTCTTTTCTCTAGGAAAGGCCCAATACTTGAAGAGCTAGCATGAGCCATCAGATGCTCAGGAATTTGCTATAAAAAGAAATGAATTGTTATTTACACTGTGATCTCCTACCAAAAAAATAAAAATTAAAAAAAAAAAAGTGATAGCATAATCCTAAATTTCAAAATCATTGAACAAAAGCATTCTAATTTTACTAAAGTACTCTTCACTGTAAGTCCAATGGCCTATAAGGTTTGAGTTTTCTATGTCATCGTAAGATATCTTCCCTACCTTGATTTAAACAAGACCCATGAGACTATACTTGGTTGACTGTCCAAATCTATAACATATATGTTTAAATGTGTCAAAATATTTTTGAAGACAGAAGACAAGTTCCACATATTCTCAGTGAGTCAGCCACGATCTCAAATGCTGACGTACTGTCTAACGTAGTCTGTTTCTAAAGACCACTGCCTCTAGCAAGCCACCGTCCAGGAGGCCAGAACTGAAAAGTGCCCCAAGAATTAGCAGAAATTAACATTACTTACAATGGTCTTGAGGGATCCAAATGTGGTGATAGTCTGGCGCAGAGCAGATGTATCTGCTTCAAAGAGTAGGACAGTTGAATCTTCAGGCTTCAGAGTCAAACTGCCCAGTCTACCAAAATGATAAAATGTAGGTATTTTTCAAGGAATATCAGTATCAGCAAGTGTAACATTACATATAAATGTAGGATGGTTTTACACAAGAATACAAAGTTGAGTTAAATCCAACACATGCAATGAGTTACAARTGACTTGCTTTTATGCCTACTAGTACAAACCAGGGTCAAAACAAGTAAAATGTCTTTACCTCTCCAAGCACAGAGAGACTTGATTGGCAAGATCTTTGTTCTGGGTATACTCCAGTTGATGAATAAGACAATTGAATTGGCCCATTAGCTACAAGAAAAATGCAAACATCTAACCACAAAGATATTAAAAGTACCAGGAATACCCAAACTAATAAAAACCACTTTAGACTGAACTTTTATCTGACATAAAACAGTCACCTTACCCAATATAGCTGCTGAGCCTGTTGCTGCAGTGTCTCCTCTTTAAGCTGATAGATGAGATCTACCTGTTCATTGAGCCACACCTCACGGCTCCGAAGGCATTCCAGGTGGCGACTTATACAGCTGTGAATCTGAGCTTTTACCTAGGAAATGCAGGGTAGCATAGTGGTATAAGCCAAAGAATGACAATTCCCATAAAATGTTCATGCTCTTCAACTGTTGAGGGTCAGAAATCCTTTCTTCTTTACTGGCCCCTATGAAGGGTCTCCCCTTTTCAGCATATACTCAAAAATTTGCCTCCAATTTCAGTGATCCCATGAAGTCCTATGAATCCTGGGTTAAAGAATCTGAGCCAAAAAGCATACCTAACTTCCAAACTCCTTCACTGCTCCTCCTGAGAGGATCAGGCTTATCTGAGTATCAGCAATCAAAAGAAAAAGATATGCCAGGGACACTAATTCTCCTCAGCTTTCCATGTAACTTTAAAATATAGTCTTATAAATTTATCATTGATAAACTTGGTAATGCACACCTTTAATCACAGCATTAGAGAGACAGGAAGGCTGATCTCTGTAAGACATCAGCCTGGTCTACAGAGCAAATTCCAGGACAGCCAGGACTACTCAAGAGAAACCCTGTCTTGGGGGGGCGGGGNATGTCATTTGGGAAATTACCTCCTGAATATAATAATGGTTTAAAACCTGTTGCTTAGGGGAGATTATTTAAGAGGAGCTTTCTCTAAGATACCTGTACTTTGCAGCACTTTTATCCCAGATTTATTACATTTTTCTGCCTTTAATGCTAGGTCATGTGCTCTCCTTCTCCCCCAGGTGGTCTTCGAGGGATAGCACGCGGCGGCCTGGCAGGACTGACACTCACCAGTCTCTATGCACTGTATAACAACTGGGAGCACATGAAAGGTTCCCTGCTCCAACAGTCACTCTGAAGATTTTTGCCGCCTCAGGAATGGGGGACACTTCATAGTCATCCAGATCAATTAATAAGTCAGTCTGGAGTTGCTTTCTCTCTTGTACCTACAATTACTTTGAACAATTGGAGACTGTGATTTGCTGTGACAAAGATCATGGATGGTTAGCCTGGACTGCACTGCTTGCCCTCAGTGAGTGGAAGCCAAACCCTTGGTGGCTCACTGAGTATGTTTTCTCTTCTCCTTTGGAGATGATCTTGCACCTCCTACCCCCAAACTGGAAAGCCACTTACTCTCCAAATTCAGCCCGTACTTTTATTACGATGTTAATTCATTTCAAAACCTAAACCTTAATGTTGCCCTGTTTTCCAAATAAAGGGTGAAAATAGAACCAAAGTCATAATTCCACCATAAAACATAGTATCTCCATTTAATAACATCTGGGTGGATAGGGAGATGGCTTACCAGGTAAACCACTTGCTGTGCAGTGTGAAAACTGAGTTTGGATCCCCAATACCTACATACATGCTCAACAAGTGTGACAGACAGCCCATCTGATGCCAGTGCTCAGCAGGCAGAGATCGTATCCTTGGAGCAAGCTGGCTAGCTCTAGGTCAGGTGAGAGACTGCTTACACTAGGTAAGGTGAAAAATGCTTGGTAAGATAAAGGGGGCGCGCACACACACACACACACACACACACAGAGTAAAGTTTAAAGTGACAGCTTTTTTTTTCTTGCCAGAATTAGGCGGGAACAATGTGAAAGGAAGGGCTGCTGGCAGAATAGCCTGAAATTTTCCTCCAACGTGGATGACATCAACAGGAGCTGGAGAGATGGCTCAGTGGTTAAGAGCACCAACTGCTCTGCCAGAGGTCCTGAGTTCAATTCCCAGCAACTACATGGTGGGTCACAACCATCTGTAATGGGATGCGCCCTCTTCTGGTGCGTGTCTAAGGACAGCTRCAGCATACTCATAAGTGACCTCAACATATTTCAAGTTAATCATTAAGAGTAGTGTCCTAGAACAGAACACTCTGTACAACAGTTGACCTTCATTCTGTATGATAAACTCTGAGAATGATTAAGAGCTGGGAGTTTTCTAAGCCTGGAAAAACTAAAGGAAAAATGATAAATCTGCACTGTGGGTAAATAATAAGCAACCTCCAGGAAAGATACACTAGGATCTTTTTGAATACATCTAGTAACAGAAAAGTACTAAACAAGTGGCCAGATCGCACCAGGATGTATTTTTAATATATATGTAGTTTTTTAGGGACAGGCTAGTGAGAATATTTAATAAACTAGACAGGCTTTGTATATTTATATCATTTATTGCATCCCTGACCAAACATTACATTCTGAGCTTTACAGATAACACAAACAACTGTGATGTGGCCATTATGCTTTTAATGGAGATATAAAACTTATCAATGCAAAAGAAAGTTTTATATATCAATAGCAATGGTGATTAACTTAAAATTATATTTTAATGTAAATTCAGTGTATTAGACCAAAAAAGAAACTACAAAGTTCCCTGCAACCTAAAATGTTGGAAAGGCTCCTTAAATTGTTTTTACCTACCAACATTATAATACTCAGTGGCATCAGGGGAGACATAAGAAAATATGAGGCTCTTTTCAGGTATGATTTGGAGCTTTAGTCAAGCTRTATGGTAATGTCACTACGGGACCATAAAATTTTCCCAAAAGTACTTCCAATAGCATAGGCATTTCAGAGGTTCAGAGCATAGGAAGCAACTAAGTCATTATCCTAGAGAATTGTAAAAGATTAATCCTGCTACACAGAGAAACTTTCTAAAATACAGACATAACTCAAGGATGTCAGTTCTGTGAAGTTTCAATGAAACACTCCAAGGCACAAGTGTTGAGCACAGCCTGTTAATCAAGATGTCAATGCACTGTACTTTTGGAGGTTCAGGATGCTGTGCTTGAAGTGACAGGACGTTGACTTCATCCCTAGTTAGGAGCACCGGGTATCAAGCTCAGCTTCCATTTACACAGGATGCACCAAGAGACCCTTAGGATGATGAGTGAGTGGTTCAGGTACCACATTTCTAACACATTCTACGTTTCTGCTTTAGGGCTCTTTAGTTAAAGCCAAGGTTTGTAGGACTTTAGAGGCTCTGACTGCCCTAAGAGTGGTCTTAACACAACAAAAGTCCTTTGCAAAGAGCTCACTGGATACTTGGGAAGAAATAAAGGCAACAATTGTAGTAGCTCAATTTCTTCCAAATGAGAAATGTTAGAAATGATATGTAGGCTAAAGATCTGATGAGTATCAAAATTTGCAATATAACTAATAGACATTTAGTAGGGAAAAATATACTGTATTAGCAAGGTTAATTATTTGTGTGAAATATTCTATATATCAACTGAACAGAAAAAAAAAAAAACATTTCAAATCACTAGAAGCCTGTAACAAGAGAAAGAGCTAAATGACAAATGTTAGAGAACTTTACTAACTTGAACACATTAACACACTTGACATAGAAATATTTCACTCTTAAAACTAGAGTTTGCTATAGAAGCTGGTAAAGGCCTGTCTACTGGGATGTAGTTTCTAGTATGGGAGTCGGTCGAGTTACTGCTTCCATAAGAATRAATCCCCTTCACTTGAAGCCTCTTTCACAGACGTAACTCATGGTTTATGATTTCTGTTTACTAGTTCAGAACTAAGCAGAACAGGAACTAAGCTGACTAGTCAGGCCTGGAATGCACAATGGTTTGACAAGTCGCAGTCACTCAGCTCAAGGATGTGCGATAATCTGCAGCAAAGTTGCTCAATTCTAGAAGTCCATTCCTTCACATCTGTAAAGAAAAGCCCATAGAAATTTCAGTTCATTGCTGAGAGCAAAATTCTTCCCACCGTGAAATAGACTCAGGTCTTAAGCTACCACAATCCATGAGGGAATAAGAAAATTATGAGCCGGGCGGTGGTGGTGCACACCTTTAATCCCAGCACTTGGGAGGCAGAGGCAGGCGAATTTCTGAGTTCGAGGCCAGCCTGGTCTACAAAGTGAGTTCCAGGACAGCCAGGGCTACCCACAGAAACCCTGTCTCGAAAAACAAAAAAACAAAAAACAAAAAAAAGAAAATTATGGGCAGTTAACAGACTGAAAACTTTGATAAAAATTCAAGTGTTATTTTTAGTTTATTTGATGTACACTGGGGCATGTGTGCTATATGGTGTAGGTATGGAGGGCAAAGGATAATTTTGTGAAATCAGTTCTAGTTTTAATGGGTTCTAGGGATTGAACTCAGATCGTCAGGCATTTTATTGCTAGCACACAGTTACATTAAATTTAAGAGACTTCTATTCATGTACAAATTAACAGGAATATGGTTCACTGGGGGGAAAACATAAGTTGGCAAGAAGAAAACATTTCTGAGCCACTACGGTAACAACGCTGATGCAGGTGCCTACCTGTAGAGGAGTTCTATACAGCCATTTGTCTTTATCAACTTTAAGCTGCATACAGGCAAAGAGATCACAAACTGTTGGGAGGCCATAACAGTCTGGGCGAAAGTTACGTTCTTCTTGTAGGGGTGAATTAAGAAATACTTCCTGCAGAAAGATAAAAAAGATGACTACTGATAGGCATGGGGCTAAACTCCCAATCAAATGGTAAAGAACAATGTATCTCTTCAAGAACAAAGGTAGCAACCAACTGTGGCAACAAAACAGGTTCTTCTTTACTGCAGTATGAATGCTAAGGACCTGAGAAATTCACACACA
>BDUI01005390.1:8829-21010 GCA_002335545.1 Apodemus speciosus
CCTCTGCCAAGGATAGGGGGTGTGTGTCAGATCCTGCAGTTCTTTCTGGTCACCTTTTGAAGGTAGCTGAGGGGGAAACGCATAAGTGGGGAGAAGACTTGGTGTTGTGAGATATTTAGGGTTGTCTTTTCTATAATAAAACATTTACCTGTATTAAATGATAACTGACCTGCCTCAGTTCCTCTGAGGCCAGAAACTAAACTCTCTTGGCATTTAGCACCTCACAGTAAAACAGCTGGGGAGTAAAAGGATTTATTGCTAGTGTTCCTTTCTCTGGTGAATTAGCAGGAAGCCTCTATGGCTAAGCTGGTTAACTCTGTGTTAACCAGAGTGGAAGGTACAGGCAAATATACACAGACATATATACATTCAAATGCCCACAATCTGGCTGGACTTGGCAATCTGTCATAACTCCACAAGTATTCATGTATGCTTACATAAATACACATATACTTAAATATATATATATATAGATAAACAAAAATATACATTTGGATGGGTGGGTGCATGGATGGATAGGGCAGAGCTCCCCAAACTAAACCATTCAACCAAAAACATTCTGTCTCTGGACTTTTTACACCTTCTTAGACAAAATGTTCTTTAGAAAGTTATCTCTGAGATAAAATGTTACAATGAGTGGGAGTTTCAGAAAGATGTTGATATTAAGTTCAAAGGACTGTTTCATTATAACATACTCATTATAAGGTCAAAGCAACGTTTTTTCATTGCCTTGCCTTATCATAGTGCACATCTGTGACTTTATCCTTCATCCTAATTGTTTTCCCTTGAACACAAATTTGTCCCGTCTATTTCCATTTTTAGTATAATTATGAAGGCTCATTGATTCTCCTATTATGCAGCTTTTATTTAATATTATGAGGAATGGGCACATTCTATTATTGATTTTAGATTCAATTATTGCCTCTTTCTAGCAAGTAAGAGCATGTCTAAAAACTTTCTTCCTAAAATTATTTGAATCAAGGCAGAATGTCTATAGAATCATTATCTATTTGTCTATATCACATCACTACAAGATAGTAAATCTTCATAGKTCTGCAGAAATCTGTGCAAAAGGGTGGGTCAATACCTAGTGATTTTTATTTATTTAATAACAGTAGGAAAAGAATATTAATAGCAGGAATCTTTCCTCAAATATAATCTCAGCCTTTCCTATAAAAGCAAATCCATCATAGATTCAAAGTCCATGGTGCAACTATCTCAGGATGATCACCTACTAGTTCTAAGCTTCTCCTAGATGACTCTCCCTGCCTATAAATCCAGATGTAGAGAACCATTAGCTGCTCTCCACAACCATGTCTGCCTTCATGCCACCATGCTTTCCTCTACAATGGCAATGGACTAAATCTCTGAACTGTAAGATATCTGCAGTAAAGTGGTTTCCTTCATCAGAGTTATCATTGTCATGATGTCTCTACACAGTAATAAAACAGTAAGATATGACTTCTTTTGGCAAGAATAATAGCAGACATTTGTTGAATAGATTACATCTCATGTATATTTTAATATTTTAATCACTCCTTTTTACCTCTAGAGAGAATTAGAAAATGTAAGATTATACTCTCTGTCCTTCATTTTGGAATATCAAAAGTATATATTCACAAAAGTGATACATGTGAGAAAATAATGTATAAAACTAATACACAGGATCTGAAAGAAACTTAAGCCAGATTCTATAAGTGACTACTCAAAGTGAATGGACAGTAGGGTATGTGGTTAACAAGCTTCTTCATTCTAATGTCTATGCCTACTTCTGTTTTACTTCTACAATAAGGACTCTTACAATTCTCAGAGAAAGCAAATTTCTTTTTTGTAATTTTTTTTTATTGGATAGTTTTTTTAATTTACTTTTCCAATATTTTCCCCTTTCCAGATCTCCCCTTCGGAAACGCCCTATCCCATCCTGGATCACCTGGATTGTTTCCAGCTTCTGGCTATTATCAATAAGGATGCTATATGAACATAATGAATCATGTGTCCTTATTACATGTTGGAACATTTCTGGATATATTCCCAGGAGTGAGATAGCTGGGTCCTCAGGTAGTACTATGTTTGATTCTCTGAGGAACAGCCAGACTGATTTCCAGAGTGCTTGAACCAGCTTGCAATCCTACCAACAATGGAGGAGTGTTCCTCTTTCTCCACATCCTAGCCAGTATCTTCTGTCACCAGAGTTTTTGATCTTAGCCATTCTGACTGGTGTGAGATGGAATCTCAGGGTAGTTTCGACTTGCATTTCTGTGATAACTAAGGATGTTGAACATTTTTTTCGATGCTTCTCGACCATTCGAGTTTCCTCAGTTGAAAATTCTCTGTTTGGCTCTGTTCCCCATGTTTTATTCGGGTTGGTTCTCTGGAAGTTTCATTTCTACTCATGAGTTGTGTTTTATTGTGAGTTCAGAACAATAAATTCATTTTATTTAAAAAGAAAAAGAAAAGAAAGAAAAGAAGAAAGAAAATATAAAACATACAGCTGACAAATATTTAGGTAGAATGAGAGAAGAAGAGAGTGGGTGCTTAAATTAATAAAATGAGACAAAAGTTTTGACATTACAGAAATTCCTAAGCATCATTAAGAGTCAGTTTAATAAAATTACATGATGACAGATTGGACAATCAAGAGGGGAAAGTGAAATTTTTGAATGTATAAGGCTTACCAAATTTAAAACAATGAATATTAAAGTTAATCTGGCCAAAAGCAAGCAATGAAATTGAGTCAGTTAAAAAATTCCCAACAAAATTTTCAAGAATACATAACTTTGCAGGGCTGTTGCGGGTTTCCCTACTTGGGATTGATTCTGTGACCTCACCTATCCTAGGAAAGAGCTCAAAAACATACACTCACCACCAGCTAGTTAAATGGAATAGACATTATGCAAAGACTCAGGAGATGTATCCTTGTAGGTTTCAAACTCTAGAATCAGTGTTTCATCCCTTTATCCTTGTCATTCAGTAGCTTGATGATGAAAATTTTTCTGAAAATGGAAAAATATTATTGTTAAGTTACACCAGGGTTTTTTGGTCAAATATCTCCTTGACAACCAAGTTTTGATATCATGGACCCTTCTGGCATTTACTTTTATGCAAATTGTCAAAGACCATTTTAGACTCATGTTTAGTGATGAAAGGGTATAACAGTATAATACTAATCTTTCAAAGCACACACACACACACACACACACACACACACACACACACAATTGAACTAAGCACTAGTATATGATTCCCTTTAGAGTGAGGGAACATTTTGTCATCAGTAAGTCAAGTGTTTCAGAGAAAATGTGCGACTGAGGTTTGGGACAGTGAAAAATCTGTGTTTAAACAAAAAAATAAAAACAAAGAATGGAAGTTTTCTGTTTTTCATTTTTAAATATTTTTAGTCAATAAAAATACAAAAAGAAAGAATTCCCTAAGTATAACAGAGACTATCAATGAAGGGAGGGACTTGGGGGAAGAAGAGGTTAAGAGAAGGTAAAATTGGAATAATGGATGTAATTGAAGAACAATATGTTTACACATAAAAGCATCACAATTGAAACTGTTTTTTCAATTACAATTAAATACTATTTATAATAAAAAATTATTTATACAACTCTCTTCATCCAACTTTATTTATACATTACACTGCTTTAAATGCGGGCAATAAATAATGCAGAAATCCCTTGGTCCACTGTGAAATTTTGTGTATACTACAAGAGAATATTGTCCTTTTCTCTTCCAAATCAAAAGTTATCATATAAATTTTAAGTCCAGCATAATGTCATTCAACAAATTTTAAGAAGTCACCAGGAGCTAAATTATAAGGCACTGTGTAAGGGACCTCAAATGAATATGACATGATTCTTGTCACAGTGAGGACAATTCATAATGAATGTGCTGATTCTTGTGGCTTGACTTTGTAGTAATCACAGCAGTCATTGACTCATGAAAAAAATGTTCATTAATGAGCCAGTGAATGCATTACATGAACTAAGACACTTGTAATTACTTTTTCATCTATCAGCAAGAATATCATCTCTATGACTATAATTTTCTCTTCTGAATTGTGTATGTATGGTAGCATTCCCTGTGTACAGAGTAGAGGCTGGCACAAAAGAACAATAATAAATGCCATCTAAAAGAAGGATTAAATTAGTCACTAAAAACTTCTTTCTATCTGTATTAGAATTCTATGACATGTACTATGACAGCTTTTGAGATAAACACGTATGGTAATTTTATACTAGAAACACAGGAATAAGGTTAAAGGCACAGTCTCTGGAGTTATAGACCTTTCGGGTGAATTCTATCCCCCAAATCACCACTGCATGACTTTGGATAAGTTGTATAATATCTCTGACCTTCAGTGTCTACATTTGTCATTTGGTTGTGAATGGTCATGAAGTTATATAAGCATTAAATTATCTAATTTAATATAGTTCAGTGTTTACCACAATGCCTTAAAGTTCTGGACTGTCATTACTTGTGATAATGTTACATTTTAAATAATACTCAATTAATATCAATTAATTTAGTCCTCTAAAACTATGTGACATTTACCTATAATATAAAAATTCCAAATGTTACAATATGTAGTGCAGTCCATAGTATTTAGTGCACTATATAATGCATATTATATCAGTGTAACAATAAAGAGGTCTCATGAAATTAAAATTTCAGTGATTGCAGTGCTATAGTAAAGAGCTTCCTTATTATCCTTGGTTCATTACTTTACCTACAACGTATCTTACAGTCAGAAAGTCTAATGTTAGTGTCCTTCCTCAAGAAGCCAAACCTTCAATAAGGGTTTGGAAAAAAATGAAAGCTATTCATTGATAAGTAGACTACTTACCACAATAAGAACATAAACAAAAGAGTTCTGACCTGAAAGCCTTCATGAGGATCATTATTATTAATTATTATTATTATTATTATTATTATTATTATTATTATTATTATTTTAATTTGCAGCAGTCTTTCATCCTGGACAGAAGCTTGTAAGGACAGATTACATATTCTATGTGAATCCTCAGGTCATCTTGAATAACAGACCAAGTTCATATTGTGAATATATTTGGACTTGTACCACACTTTAGTGATGAAAGCATGTCAATATTCTACAATAGGCTTGGAGGAAATCTCGATATAGGATGCCATCTCGATAGATCAGTAGCTAGATATGCACTCTGAGAAAATAAACACCTTGCTCATAAATTCTGAAAAAGGTGTGACCACATAAGGGCAAATTTAAATAGATACCTAGTTCTTCAGTTTGCATACCAGGTTGCACAGTAAAAATCAAAAATATTAAAAAAATATGACTCTCTACTTGCCATAGAAATAAGGTGAGAGAAAATGACCAGGTAATAACTAACATGGGCAAATTCTCAACAGGAGAATTTAAAGTTGTTGTTTTATCACAATTCTACAACTTTCAAGTCATCATGGAGAAACAATCACCTGAAAAGTGGAAATAAACATAAAAATTAAGAAGAAATTTTTAAGGTAAAAATAGTCTTCCCCAGGGAAGAGCACACCAACTGATTATATCACATGATCAAGCATGAAAACATACATAAAAGCAACTTTATACAGCATCTTACAGAGGTAACAGGTTGTATTTGGAGATACATGTATATTCATATATGTATACATGTAGGCACATAATAAGAATGAGTGAAAAAAGGGCATAAATTTGAAAGAGAGCAAGGAGAGCTATATGAGATAAATTGGAAGGAGGAAGGGAAATGGAAAATGATGTGACTATATTATATAAAAATAAATAAACTATAAAACAGTAAAATTGTAAAAAATACATAAAAATGTGATCAAAGATGTATATTGCAAAATTGATCAAATAAAACAAAGGACTAGTGAACTCATAAACAGGCTATCTGAAAATGCAAACTATAAGGGAGAAATACAGAATAAAAGAAAAAGAGAGAAACTGATGAGATATTTGGAAAAGCCTTATATTAACAAATACTTGGGTTACTAAGAATGTCAACAAAGTAGAAAGTTGGTTGAAAAATTGATATAAGGAACCTCCCAAACTTTGAGATAGATAAAAATATCTAGGTGAATGAAGGACACCAGTTACCAGTCAAGCTTTGAAAAGCGAAAATACCTGCAGAAATATTATAACCAAGATATCAAATGTGAAAGCAAGTTAAGATTATCAAAGCTGCAAAGGAAAGCAACACAATATAAGTGTGGCCCACATTACTTGACAGCCAAATTCATTCTGCAGCAGATTTCTTATTAGAAACTTGAAGGCATGACAAGAAACTTTCACTTTTCTCAACTTTTAAAATAGAAGATGAATGAAACCTATAACATCTTATGAAGAAATAGTCTATAATTGGAGACATAAGACATTTCCAGATGGACAAAAGCTAATAGAATATATCTTCTCCCAATCTGCTGTGAAAGAAATGCTAGGAGCATTTCCAAAATGAAAGAAAGAGAATTGAAAAGATTTAGAAATTTTAGATGGTACTTGCTTCAAAGAAAGACATTACTGGGAGCTCATTTTGAAGGTCTTTACCTATTCTATTATCTGATCCTCACTCTATCTTTTTGTTCAGTAGATAGTGACACATGATAAAACATTACTGTGAAACTGTCTTGTATATTATAGGAGACTAGAACATTTACTGAACCTCAGAGCAGAGTTACTAATAAACCTAGAGATCACTTACTAATTAAGAGTGCTATCTGTTAGTACTCTGTCTAAGCTCCACCCCACAATTACCTGGCAACAGATATGCCCCGCCCAATAGACCTGGCCCACTATAAAAGGGGCTCCTTGCCCCTCCTCTCTCTCTCTCTCTCATAGCTCTTGCCTCTCTGCACTCTCTCCTCTCTGCCCCTCTTGGGCTCTCCTCCCCTCCCCCCTCTCTCCACATGGTCATGGCTGGCCTTTACTCCTCTCTACTTCTCTACCCTTCTCTCTCTCTCTCTCTCTCTCTCTCTCTCTCTCTCTCTCTCTCTCTCTCTCTCTCTCTCAGCTCTTGCCTCTCTGCACTCTCTCCTCTCTGCCCCTCTTGGGCTCTCCTCCCCTCCCCCCTCTCTCCATGTGGTCATGGCTGGCCTCCCCTCCACTCCTCTCTACTTCTCTCTACCTCTCTCTCTCTCTCTCTCTCTCTCTCTCTCTCTGCCTCCACTACACCATTAACTCCCATCCTCTTCCCTGAATAAACTCTATTCTACACCATGTCTGTGTGTGTGTGGTCCCTCAGGGGGAAGAGGTGCCTGGGCATGGGCCTGCCTAGACATCCCCCTTTCCCCACGCTGCCATGCCACACTCTCTAATCCTTTTCTTCTCTCCCCATTTATAAACCCATCACTATCCATCTCTGTCCTCAGCCCAATTATTATATTCTAACTCTACTGGTTAGAAAAGAATATAAAAATCAGCCTTATTTGCCCTGGAAGTCCATGGAATGAGCTTATACAATCTAAGCCAAAACATAACTTTAGTACTAATTGTATATTCTTCCATACACTTGACCCAGGCCTCATTGTGTATATTTGTAGAAATGATATGATAATTTTTGAAAACAACAGAGCTCAAAATTAATTTTATAAAATGATTATACACCATAAATATTAGAAACAACATGGATATAAGTCTAATTTTTCATAATACTATTTCTTATCTGGGTAAATTGGTGTTGTGATTTAATCTCTTGTAAAACATATTTTAATTTTTTTTATTTTTACTTTTATTTTTTACAGTCCAGCCACTGGTTGATATCCCCTGGGATGCCTGTTCTTTTTGAAAGGAAATGGAGGAAAAGTGGATCTAGGAGAGAAGAGAGGGAGAGAATGTTGGAAGGAGGGGAGGAAGAGAAGGCTTCAGTTGAGATATAGTATGTAAGAGAAGAATACATAAAATAAAATAAAGCAGACAATTTATCATAATCTATACACTCATGTCTTCTAAAAATTAGAAATTAAAAGACAATGGACAAGAAAAAAGGAAAGATATTTCTCAGGTATATTAGATAGTATTAATGAAGAAAATTACTCCTGTTCTTTTTGTTTGTTTCTTCTCTTTCCTAGACTCCTAAAAATCTAAAATCATCATGCTACTTTTTGATCACATTGAAACTAACACACTACAGATTTTTATACATTTTTACAATAATAAAAGACGTAGAGTTAAAAGTTCTAGTGAGTGCATTCTATTATCTTTGACTAGGGAGTTATATGATCCTTTATGTTCCCTTGAAGTTATTTTTTCAAAGAAACAACTTAAGAAAGGGAAACATAAATAAATGTTTGGATACAAAAATATTAATTTAAGGTTGAGAATTCCCTATATTTCAGTGATAGAGTGCTAGCCTTTCATGTCTATTTTTCAATCCCAAGCACAGCAATGACAACAGCAACAACAAAAAAAGAAACAAAGAAAGAAAGAAATTTAAGAAGTCAGACACCAATAAACCAAATAACCCAACTTTAAAAATGGGTAAAGAGCTAAACAGAGAATTCTCAGTGGAGGAATCTTGAATGGTCAAGAAGCACTTAAGGGAATAATCAACATCCTTAATCATCAGGGAAATGCAAATCAAAATCACCAAGTTTCCACCTTACACTAATCAGAATGGTTAAGATAAAAAACCTCAAGGGACAGCACATGCTAGTGAGGATGTAAAGAAAGAGGAAGATTCCTCCATTGCTGATGGGATTGCGAACTTGTACAACCACTCTGGAAGCCAATCTGGAAGTTTATCAGAAAATCGAAAGTAGTTATACCTGAACACCCAGCTATACTGCTCTTGGGCATATACAGAAAAGATGTTCCACTATATCACAAGAATACATGTTCTACTATGTTTATAGCAGCTTTATTCATAATAGCTAAAATTCGCAAACAACCTAGATGTCCCTCAGTCGAAGAAAGAATACAGAAAATGTGCTTCATTTACACAGTAGAATTCTATTCAGCTATTAAAAACAAAGACATCATGAATTTTGCAGGCAGATGGATGGGACTAGAAAATATCATACTGAATGAAGTGAACCAAACACAAAAGAAATGCATGGTATGAACTCACTGATAAGTGGCTAATGGCCATAAAGCACAAAATATCCATGATACACCCCACAGGAGTGAGACAGGGTTTCTCTGTGTAGCCCTGGCTGTCCTGGAACTCACTCTGTAGACCAGGCTGGCTTCGAACACAGAAATCTACCTGCCTCTGCCTCCCAAGTGCTGGGATTACAGGCATGTGCCACCACACCTGGCTTTACATGAATATTTTGCATGTTGTGTGCTCTAACATGTACAAGGCCAATGAACAATGCCTGGCAGCATTGTGACTCAGACTCAAGATGATTGTAAACTGTGAATTGCAGTGTGTTTAGTGTGTACATATAATATTTTGCTTGTATAGAAACAAAGTGTTTTAATTACATATAGTGGAATTGTTTAATATTTTCAAAGTCATATTAAGCATGTAGGTGATAAATGTTTGGATTTTATTATGCTCACATGTTTCATTTTAAAAGTTTTTCTTAGAGTGTTTAGCTTGAGTTTCATTTGCAAAAATTATTAAATAAATTTTATCTAGGCATTAGTACAAAATTTCCAACTTCTTTCTCTTCATTCCTTCCTTTCTTCCTTCATCTTCCTTCCTTCTATTCTTCTTCTTATTTAACCTTTTTTAACAGTCCAGTCGTTATCTCCCTCCCTGTCTGCCCTCCAACAGTTCCTCATCCCATTCCTCCTCCCCTTCTCCAAGAAGATGTCTCCACATCCCATCACTTACACCACAAGGCTATTTCCCACTTTCTCTTCTATTATATTCAGTGTATTTGGTTTTATGCTGAGGTCCTTGATCCACTTGGACTTGAGTTTTGTGGGTGGTATTAAGTATGGATTTATTTGCATTTTTCTTTATGCAGAATACCAGTAAGACTTTCAACATTTGTTGAAGATGCTTTCTTTATTCCACCATATTAATTTCCACAACTACAAGATACAATTGTGGCTTCTTTGTCAAAAATCAAGTGTTCATAGGTGTATGGACTTATTTCTGAGTCTTCAATTCGATTCCATTGATTGACATTCTGTTTTCACACCAATACTATGCAGTTGTTATTGCTATTGCTCTAAAATGCAGCTTGAAATCAGGGATGCTGATACCTCCAAAAGTTATTTTACTGTTTAGGATTATTTTAGCTATATTGCTTTTTGGTTGGTTGTTTGCTTTTTCTATATAGAGTTGAGAGTTTTTTTAAGGTCTATAAAGAATTATGTTGCAGTTTTTATGGGGATTAATTATATCAAATTTGTAGAATGCTTTTGGTAAAATAGTCATTTTCACTAGTTAATCCTACCCATCCAGTTATGTGGTACTATTTGGGGCTTGCTTTGATAGGACAGCTAGGATCTAGTGGAGACATATGCCCCTAACTGATATTGTTTTCTTACATTAGCATTTAGGCATCCGGGTTTGTGATGATTACAGGTCTATTTGCTTATTCCTGAGTTTATTTATTAATGGATGTTTTGTTCCCTGTTTTCTGATTTCTCCCTAGATTTTTGAAGAATATGATGGATGTGTGTTGCCTATTTTACTGGTCTGCTCATTTGGTATGTTCACAAAGAATACATATTATTATTGGAGGCTGGCATGCAGTAAGGAGCTCAGGAAGGGAAGATAGGAGGGTACAGTCTGTGGGATAAACAAGAGATGTGGGCAAAATGGAATGGTGGGTGGAGCTGATGTTCTGTTTTATCACTGAGGAAGACTAGGATTGAGCCAGAGGTAACAGAGAGAATTGAGATGGTCTGCAGGCAGCCCATTTGATTTTCTTCTTTTTAATTTTTATACAATATGTACAATATATTTTAGCATATTTACTCTCACCCAAATCCTCCCAGGTCCTCTCAACCCCCTACCCATCTAATTTCATATTCTCCCTGGTTCCCTCTTCTCTTTCAAATGAAATCTAATATCAAAACAAACAAAACCTCAAAAAGACAAAAAAAGTTAAAGCAACAACAAAAAATGAATTAAAATCCCTACTCCACACACAAAATCAAAAATGGAATTTGTTTTATGTTGGCCAACTATTAGGAGCTCTGGGGACTGTTTTGTAATGTGCTTAATATATCCAGTGACACTCCCCTGGAGAAATCTGATTTTAACTATCAATTTAAAAGTGATCTCCTTTCTCCACATTCTTTCCAGTGTGTGCTATAAAATGTTTTGTTGATCTTCACCAGTACCAGCAGGGGTAAGATGAAATCTCAAAGTAGTTTTAATTTGAATTTTCCTCATGGATGAAGATGCTGGACATTTCATTAATTATTTCTCAGCAGTTTGTGCTTTATTTTTTGAGAACTCTGTTTAGTTCTATACCCCATTTTTAATGGGGTTGTTTTCATGATATTCAGGGTTGTTTTCAACTTCTTTATATATTCAAAATATTAATAATATATCAGGTGTCAAGGTTTTTTTTTCACATTTGGTATTCTCTTGCTTTGCTGAAATTTTGGTGTCTTTTGACATACAGAAGCTTTTCTATCTAAAGTGATCTCAGTTATTAATTATTGGCTTTAATGTCTGTCCTATTAGTGTCCTGTTTAGAAAGTTGCTTTTCGGCACTGCCCGCCACCGCAGCCTGCCTCGCTGTCACTTGGGCCAGACGGAAGGACCAGGTACCGGTGTTGACCCGAGTTATACCGAGTTTAAGATCTCAGGGGTTGCAAACAGCCAGGCAATAACCTGCGCTCAGGAACTGAATAGAACAGCGGTTCCTGTAGTCCAGACAGGCGCAGGATCTGCACCCTGGGGGATACTACTCTCCCCCGCCTCCACCGCTGCTACGGCCAGCTCGCACCAAGCGAGCTCCAGGAACCAGGAAACTCCAAACTTAAGACCTCTGGGGATTCAGCTATCTGTGCTCAAGAGTTAAGCTGAGCAGCAGGCCCCTGGGGCTAGCCCGGCTTGGCCCTGAGCCCTGCGGGAGATTTTGCACTGCCCGCCACCACAGCCTGCCTCGCTGTCGCTTGGGCCAAACGGAAGGACCAGGTACTGGTGTTGACCCGAATTATACAGTTATGCCGAGTTTAAGATCGTGGGGGTCGCAAACAGCCAGGCAGTAACCTGCGCTCAGGAACTGAATAGAACAGTGGTTCCTGTAGCCCAGACAGGCACTGGTTCTA
>BDUI01005390.1:86235-97056 GCA_002335545.1 Apodemus speciosus
TTCTGGATATTATAAATAGGGCTGCTATGAACATAGTAGAGCATGTGTCCTTATTATATGCTGGGGAGTTCTCTGTGTATATGCCCAGGAGTGGTATAACAGGGTATAAAAGTAGTATCGTGCCCAGTAATGGTTCTTAAATGCTTTAACCTCCCTTTTAACCTACCATTCAAAAGAGTTAGTGAGGATAAAATTTTATTAGAACATGGGGGAGGCGGTACTATTTAGAAATAGCTCTTTGGGGCAATTCCAGTCTTTGTTATCAGGATATAAGGATATCAGGATATAAACAGTTCAGTCCAAACCACCAAGCATGAATGAGCAGCTGCMGCCCAGACCATTTGGCAGACACCACACAAGAAGCAGCAGCAGCTGGATCCAGAATAAACCAAGAGGCTCTGCTAGATTGGTGCAAGTCAGCGGAAGCTGCAATAAACCTATGGAATATCATAAGAAGTTTTTTGGCAAGTTAACCTCTATGAAGTCACAACAAGCAAAGATTACCAATGCGATATAAGATGAACTAATACAAGAGTACAGTCAGGGAGGACTAGAGGAGGTGCATAAGGTGAACCAATGCTCAAGCTTCCCCACTCTCTGGGGTCACATTTATATTCTTTATAAACATCACACATCCTCTCATGTGTCTATTTTAGCAAAACATCCTCTCACCTGTGTCTCTTTCAGCAAAACATACTTTTGCCTGTCTGCCCCAGTAAAACTATGTTTGAGGTAACTGAGTTTTGAAAGAAATGAGAAATTTCCACTTCAGATACCACTTTGTTTTCCCTGTAGGACTATGCTTGATATGCTACACTAGCCAAAAAACTCATTTTCTGTTTTTCTCCACCATGTAAATGGAAAGGGAGGTGAAGTCACCTAATTGCAGCTTTCTGCGTGGCATAACATGTGCCCTTTAGGAATCACACCAAATATCTCCAGACTCTTAATAGTGAAGCTAATACTATAGCCAGAGTAGGATATACTATTCAAACTGATGTATACATTTGTCAGGCCTGGGCATTACTTCAGGAGTATAATGGCCTTCTTTTAACAAATGGACAATGACTAGAAGTTAGACTTAATCAGAGATTTGGAAACATAATACCTATGAGTGAGTATGCATTAGAAATTCACTGATCTCTTTCTATTATTTTTATAAGGTAATTCTCAATATAACCATTAGGTTTAATTAAACTTTGAACTTAATAAACAAGGAACTTTAAGCATTGACCACAAGTCCTTCACTCCAAAGAGCCTAGCAAGTGTTAAGACTTCTGAAGTATGTCAACCTGAACATCATTGTAGCTCTTAATAAAATATCATTTGCCAGCTGACCATGATGTAAAAGGGCAGTCCATGAATCATCTTGAGGAAAATAATGAAAAACACTGGGTTAACTTACTCACAAATCCAGTGCTTCTAGTGTAGAAGATGTGATTCAAACCTATGCTTTTCTGATGTAGACTGTTGTACTCCTTTTGCTCTCCCACATGACATCAGTTAAATGTCCCTCAGATGTCCTGAATGTAGGCATTGCTGTTTAAAAATACTCTCATTTTGAAGGAACTATACAATGGAATGTGATTATTAATGTATGTGGGGGAAAGTGTGTAAAGAGCAGTTAAAGTGTGTGACACAATTTAAGCAGTGCAGAGGCTTCCTAAGTTCTGAATCCAGCAGCCACCTCTCATAAAATATTCTATTAAATGGAAGTATCAGGAATATTGACTCTTCTGTTGCTTGCCTGCCACCTTTCCCGATATACTAGCTTCTTCAGACATACAACTTGCCTTGTGCACCAGATGGCTGTTTCTTGCAAGTCTCCTGTCATATGACAGACGGGAATTCAGGGAATGGAGATATGAAGACATTATAGCTATGGCAGAAATGGATGAGCTTTTCCAGGCAACTATGATTCATGTCTTGTTGCCCAAAACTGAGTGAAAAGGACACCTGTTTTGGAAGGGAACCAAAATAAGCAAGTAGTTTAGCTGAACACAGTGTTTTATAGTCCTGTTGATACTGATCATATTTATTTCTAGTTTGATCAGATGTTCTTGTTCACCTCTTACATCCCTATCTGAAGATACAGCTTCTTTGTTTTGTTTAGTTTTTTTTTTCAATGCATTACTTGTTTTAGTCTTTGGTTTTGCTTCTGTTTCTGCAGGCTATTTTTCATTTATTTACTCTCTACTGCTGTGATTTCTGTGTTTGTTGTTCTTCAATGTTAGAATCTGAAATGTGTCTTCATTTTAGAACTTTGGTTTTTGACTTATTCAGAGAATATTTATTCAGTGAATTTGATTCAAACCACATGCACTCCTGTTTTCTGGCAAACATTCCTTATATTTCAGTCACTTTTTTTGAGTGTTTCCATTCCATTCTATTGTGTTCCTACATGACCATAACTGCTCTTTAAAGATCTTGTTTCTGTTAGTGTTCTGGTGATTGATTTAATTCATTTGTAAAGTTAAGTTACAATTTTCAGCTGCTTTGGAGAAGCCAATTCCAGAAATATTCTCCAATTATCAGTAGTAATATATATTGATTCTACTTTATCTCTTATTCTGCTGCATCCCTGTGTGTAGGCAAAGCTTCCTCCTTTCTTGTTATTTGGATTTCAGTGGGCTGGAATTTCCTCAGAAGCAGCTTTCAGGAGCACAGCTTGTGCTATCTTCAAAGCACACAGCACCCTCTTGAGTCTATAACGTGAATGTCTTAAAATATCTTTTCTGTGACCAGTGCAGCTCTGGCTTTCCTCTACATTTTTTTCAGGTAAAACTGACTCACCAGCCTGATGGTTTCTTCATGACATTTTCTTCTACCTTGATGCAGTTTTTTGCACATTTTCTTTCCTGGTTTTTGACAGTTTCATATTTGCATATAATGTACTGTGGTTCCATTCACCCCTTTCATCCTCCCTGCTGACCCTCTTCTTCTCAACTACTTAGTTCCTAACCTCCCTTACTGCCTGAACATTCTTATATTCCTTTCTTGTTGTTTACTTTCATCCCCAGGAAAGCAGTTTATGAACTGCTTGATTATGAAGTGTGATTTCCAAACTTTCCTAAAAAGAAAGTGAATACAGTTTTCTAAAGACTGCTATGGTCTAGATTTAATGACTTGATGTAAAAAATAGCCTAGGGAGTAATTGCTTTCATTAGCTTATATTTATACAGAAGTGCAGAGGATTTATATATAAATTAGATTTTAAAGTGACACATAAGAAGAGCATATGTATGTAATGTACATTAGGCGATATGCACATTTGATATCATATATGAACACTTGTTTGATGTAATGTATCTGCGGTGGTTTGAATATGCTTTACCCAGGGAATGGCACTATTAGGAGATGTGGTCTTCTTATAAGGAGTGTGTAACTGTGGTGTGGGCTTTAGGACCCTCCTCCTATCTGCCTGAAAGCTAGTCTTCTTCTGCTTGCCTTTGGAACAAAATGTAGAACTCTCAGCTCTTCCATTACCAGGCCTGCCTGGATCCTGCCACACTTCCTGCCTTGATGATAATGGACTGAACCTCTGAACCTGTAAGCTATCCCCAATTACATGTCCTTTATAAGAGTTGCCTTGGTCATGATGTCTCTTCACAGCAATGGAAACCCTAAGACATTATCTAAATCACATATTTTGATGGTGATGTTGTCATATGTTTGTTAACTACCTCTTAAATTTCAGTTTTCAGACAAGGAAACTAATTGAAATTTCAAGGAACTTTTAAGGCGATTAAATCCCAAGTGATCTAGTTTTCAAAACAAGATATAATTTCCAGACTGCCGAAGATATACAGAAGGCTCAAAGTTCAAAACATAATAAATTAGATCTTTCAAAAGTAAAAATATAAGCAAAGGAAAAGCAATCTGGAATTAGTTTACACTCTTAGATTTAATTTTCCAAGGAATTCAGAACTAGTGGGGACTAAGTCATGATTTTTGTACAATATGAATATAGGTGAATTTAGGAAGAAACAACACTATTCAAATGTCCTAGACACTCCTTAGTATTTTTTTCTTTTTAACTACATGCCATTTCCATAAAGTCAAAACTGAAAAACTAGAATTGTGAAAAACTGCACACTGAACATTATCTTCTGTCAGACACCAAAGAATCTGTATAGGCTATCTGCCTGCAGACTCTTTTTCCCTCTGACTTCCAGTGGACCTAATTTTCAGTTGTTCCCCCATTGTGCCCCAGCCCCAAACTCCAGCAGATGACCCTGGGCAACCATGGATCATGCTTGCCAGAAGACCAAGAAAGCCCTTGGCTTTTCCAAACTCTCTCAGTTCTCTCAGGCAAACACCTTCCCAACCACAGGACATACATACCAGAAAAACAGCCTCCAATTCCAGTGGACACCTCATGTCCAAACACAGGCCAGGCCTGCCAGAAGGCTCAGGCCCCAATTTGTACAGAGACTGCCAACTGTAGGAGAGGCCACACAGGCCCACAAAACTCCAGCATCCAAGTCACAGAGAATCTCCCTGCTAGATCAGAGGTCACGAAGGCAGTGAAATCTCTAGCTCAGAATTTGGAAGGAGAATCCCTGCTTGACAAGATACTACACCAGCCACCAGAGTTTTAGCTTCTAACTTGGATGGAGACACTCTGCCCAACCACAGAGCATGCAGGCCAGAAGACCAGAAAGGAAACATAAACCAAAGAACAAAATATATGTCCAACAAAATAAAACTCAAAAATCAGCACTTATACCTATAAGCAACCCAATCCCAGATGACTGTCAACAGCAAAAGAACAGTCAACAGTAGACAGGGCAAGATGTCAGCACCAGATATCCTACTACAGCAAAACCTGCATATTCCAAATCAAGTAAAGACAATAGAGGTCCTTAATGAAGAACTAACTAATTCTCTTAATGAAATTGTAAAAAAAAGACAAACAAAATGGAAAAAAATTAGTAAATCCCTTAAAGAAAGACCAAACAAAACAAGCAGTTGGAAGAAATGAATGAAAGTGTTTAAGACCTGAAAATGGAAATAAAACTAATAAAGAAAATTCAAAGTGAGGGAATTCAGGAAATGAAAAATGTAGTTAAGCAATTCTGGAATTGGAAATTGGAAATGGAAAATCTAGGTAAAATATAAAGGCAGACCTACCAGTATTAGCCTAAACTTTTCAATGAAGAATCTAAAAGCCAGAAGTAGCTGAAGAGATGTGCTACAGACTCTGAAGGACCACATATGCCATGCAGGCAACTATAACTAACAAAATTTTCAGTCATCATAGATGGAGGAAACAAGATATTCCATAATAAAGTCAAATTTAAATAATATTTATCTACAAATCCAGCCTTGCTGAAGATACTAGAAAGAAAACTCCAATCCAATAAGGTTAACTACACCACAAAAGCACCACACCAAGAAAGCCTAAAGAATGGAAGCACACCCACAAACTTTCAAACACACACACACACACACACACACACACACACACACACACACGACCACCACCAACAACTACAACAACAAAATAAAAGGAATTGACAATTATTGGTTATTGATATGTCTCAATATCAATGTACTCAATTCCCCAATAAAAAGACAGAGACTAACAAAATAGATGTAAAAATAGGATACATCCTTCTACTACATATAAGAAACAAATCTCAACATCAAAGGTACATATTACCTCAGAGTAAAGAGTTTTAAAAAGCACTTGCAAGCAAATGGACCTAAGAAACAAGCTGGTATACCTATTCTAATRTATACAATAGATTTCCAATTAGAGTTAATCAAAAGAGACAGGGAAGGATACTTCATATTCATCAGAAAAAAATGTCTTTTAAAAAGATGAATTTTCAATTCATAATATCCATGCTCGGAAGGCAAGGGTACCCAAGTTTGTTAAAAAAAAAACTTTACCAAACCCTGGATTAGACATTGCTACTCATACAGTGATACGGGAGACTTCAATGTCCTACTTTCACCAAATAACAGAACATCCAGACCAAAACTAAGAAATACTAAAGCTAAGACTACAGAGTTTAAAAAACTATTCTTCCCTATCTCTTTTCAATAACTTTGGTTGTAAATCCATTTGCTTCCAACTTCTTTTCAAAACTCTTTACTCTTACTCAAACTCATTCTATGATTTATGAACCAAATAGACATAACAGATATTTACATAACATTTCACCCAAACTCAAAAGAATATACCAGCTTACTCATAAGCCCCACAAGCAGGGCCAGCTCTACCCTGCTTCCCAGGCAAGGTGTAGGGCCTGCTTTCTCAAATGTTGTAACTTGTGAGGAAGATGGCCAGTTTTGTCACTCTCATGACCCTGAAGCAAGCTCTTCCATTGGACATATATGCCAAGGGATGGGAACAGGGAGGAGGGCATCTCTTTCTCAGTGGAGTCACCATCTAGCAGACAAGAGGCAGAGCTACAYTGCCTGCTGCTGTTTTTTAAGGAGAAACAAAAAGGGTATGGAACAGGATGGAAGTGGAGGTGGGGAGGAAGTGGGAAGAGTTGAGGGAGGGAAAACCATAATCAGAATATATTTTATGAAAAAAATCTATTTTCAATAAAAGAAAAAAGAACATATAATATGTATTAGCACTAATTTACATTCTATCAACTATATAAATACAATCAAATTGACCAACATTACAATGTGTAGCAATTTTCATTTTTCCCCATGGTATTCTCTGGACATCAATGGATGGAGTGTACTTGAAGAAAGAGAGGTACTTCCAGTCAGTTCCTCCATGGGAACATAATGACAGGCTTTATGAGGCTCAAAGCAATACATGACAGCAAGAATCATTTTATTTTTCCCACAAGAGAATATGAAGCTCCAGTTACTAACAACTCAAAGAGAATTGCATTACTATTTGGACATTTATGATTTCAAGCAGTGTGACTGACTGCATGTGCAGTAATTCAGAAGATATACCAATGTAAATTCTAACAATTGCCTATTATTTAAATGATAACAGTCAGAGAATGACACATCTAAGTTATGTAAAGTAAAATATTGAAATCCAAATGTGACTAGATGGTTTTGGTGGTTAAATTTTAGAATCTTTGCCTTTTAAACATTGCTAAGTTTTAGGTTAGATAA
Organism: Apodemus speciosus; assembly: GCA_002335545.1. Lineage (NCBI taxonomy): Eukaryota > Metazoa > Chordata > Mammalia > Rodentia > Muridae > Apodemus > Apodemus speciosus. The sequence continues at coordinate 93,337 of BDUI01005390.1, forward strand.
TATCATTTCTATCAACACTTAGTTGACAGCTATTTATACAGTCACAATATTACTAAATACTTATGACTAGGTGAGGAGAAAAATAGAAAATGCACGTCAAGCACAGATTCACATTTCAATGGCTTCATTAGCCTAGAAACACATCACAAATAAATGCGTACATGAATATGTTCATACGCACATGTATAAGTCTCTTAAATCCTTCAATTTACTTCATATTTCCTCCAGAATCAGGTATGAAGTCTGTAGCGGAGCTGTCACATAGTCAACATCCCCTCTCCTAAGCTTATTACCTGACTCATTACTTCCCTGACCTTTTTGATCCCTAGTCTTTTCCATGGTCCCTTCACTCAGTCTTACCATCTTCTTTGAACTCTTCACTTCAATCAAATTCTTAGAAAACACAGGAAATATCATGACTATTTAAAATGAAAGTGAATTGCTCAAAGCCTGAATCTAACTAAACAAACATTGTGAGAATTTTGGCAATGCTAGAAAACTAGGTGATGAAAATGGTGTTATATGATAGGAAGAAAATTACTTGGCATGGTGGCATATACCTTCAATCATAGCACTCAGAAGGCAGAGGCAGAAGATTCTTGAGTTCAAAGTGAGACTTATCGATATATTCTTTATTTACATTTCAGATGATAGCCCCTTTCCTGGATCCCCCCTCCCGAAAGTCCCATAAGCCCCCTTCCTTCCCCTTGTTCTCCAATCACCCCGTTCCCATGTCCCTATCTTGGTATTCCCCTACACTGTTGCACTGAGCTTTTCTAGGACCAGGGGCCTCTCCTTCCTTCTTCTTGGGCATCATTTGATATATGAATTGTGTCTTGGGTATTCCGAGCTTCTGGGCTAATATCTGCTTATCAGTGAGTGCATATCATGTCTGTTCTTTTGTGATTGGGCCAACTCACTCAGGATGACATTCTCCAGTTCCACCCACTTGTCTAAGAATTTCATGAATTCGTTTTTAATAGCTAAGTAGTATTCCATAGTGTAAATATACCACATTTTCTGTATCTATTCCTCCATTCTAGGTTCTTTCCAGCTTCTGGCTATTATAAAGAGGGCTCTTTGAACATAGTAGAGCATGAGTCCTTATTACATGCTGGGGTATCATCTAGTTATATGCCTAGGAGTGGTATAGAGGGGTCCTCCAGTAGTATCATGCCCAGTTTTGATATTAAGAAGATATCGATATAAATATATTCAATATAAAGTATATATCAAATCAAAAAAAGAGCTATTGGAAAATGATGAGCTATGTGGTAAGAAGATCAATTCTCTTCTGGGACCCAGTCCCTGAGAGGCCACCCATGCCCTGATGATTGCCCTATAACCATATACATGTAGCAGCACTAAGTGAATTCAACATGTTTAAAAAAAGAAAGCACGTAAATATGGAGAGGGAAAAGTGGAAAGAAGTCAGAGAATGAATAAGACAAGAAAATAGAGATATGGATTTGATTAAAATACATGTATAAGCAAGAAAGGATTAAAAATAAAAGTAAATTACATAAAAAACAAACAAAAAAAACAGAAACAAAATGAGACTTGTCAACAGATTGAGTTCCAGAGCAGGTGGGGCTACACAGAGAAACAGTGTCTCAAATCAAAACTTGCATTCATTTCAGTTTGTATTGCTTATTATGCATTGCTTATTTTCTAAGGGTACATGTGTGCATGACAGAGCACATATGTGGAGATCAGAGGACATGTAACAGTTGGGTGCTAGGGATGGAACTCAGCTCAGCAGGATTAACGGCAAGTGCCTTTACATCTTGTGTTCTCTCACTAGATCCATCATGTCAGCTTTGTTGCAATATTTCATTGTGTTCATATATGATATGTACATAAAATGAAGTATTAATCAACTGTAAAGAAGAATGAAGTCAAACTTATTGCCCAAAATGAAAGTGAAGATCATCATATTAATCAAATAAATCAGAATCAGAAAGAAAACTATTCCGTTTTTTCTCTCATACATAGAAGATAAATATCTTAAAACATCTGAAAGAAGAAAGGGGACTGTTTGGAATGAGGAAGGTAACAAGTTGTTGGAGGAAAAAATGATATTAGGAAGATGAGTAAGATAAAAGAACATTATATACACATATGAAAACATCACTATATTTGCTATGTTATAAAATTAACACATGTCACTTTTAAAAAGAAAATAAAGCCCAGATAAAAAATGTAATTGTAAATTCAGGCTTATGCCAAAGTCATTTCAAAAAAGGGAGTTGTCTAATTCATATTTATGGTATAGGTCAATAATGTGTTACCTGAATCACTATTAGTGATCAAGTTAGAAAATCAATTTAGATTATGAAATAGCATTTGACACAATTAAGCATGCCTTCAAGTTAAAGGTCTTAGAAAGATCAGGAATTCAAGGCCCATACATAAACATAGTAAAAGCAATATAGCGCAAACCAGTAGCCAACATCAAATTAAATTGAGAGAAACTTGAAACTAAATCCCATTAAAATCAGGGACTAGACAAGGCTGCCCTCTCTCTCATACTATCTGTTCAATATAGTATTTGAAGTTCTATCTAAACCAATTAGATAACAAAGGAGGTCAAAGGGATAAAAATTGGAAAGGAAGAAGTAAAATTATCACTAATTGCAGATGATATAAGATATATGTTACCCCAAAAACTTCACCAGATAACTCCTACAGCTGATCACCAACTTCAGAAAAGTAGCTGGATATAAAATTAACTAAAACAAATCAGTGTCCTTCTTATACTAAAAGGATAAACAGGCTGAGAAAGAAATTAGAAAAACAACACCCTTCATAATAGTCACAAACAATATAAAGCATCTTGGTATGACTCTAACCAAACAAGTGAAAGATCTGTATGAAAAGAACTTCAAGTCTTTGAAGAAAGAAATTGAAGAAGACATCAGAAGATGGAAAAATCCCCCATGCTCATGGGTTGGCAGAATTAATATAGTAAAAATGGCCATCTTGCCAAAAGCAATCTACAGATTTAATGCAATCCCCATCAAAATGCCAACTCAATTCTTCAGAGTTAGAAAGAGCAATTCTCAAATTCATCTGGAATAACAAAAAACTCAGGGTAGTGAAAACTATTCTCAACAATAAAAGAACTTCTGGGTGAATCAGCATCACARACTTCAAGCTGCACTACAGAGCAATAGAGACAAAAAAATTCATGGTATTGGTACAGTGACAGACAGTAGATCAATGGAATAAAATTGAAGACTGAGAAATGAACCCACACACCTATGGGTACTTGATCTTTGACAAAGGAGCTAAAACCATCTAGTGGAAAAAAGATAGCCTTTTCAACAAATGGTGCTGGTTCAACTGGTAGTCAACATGCAGAAGAATGCAAATTGATCCATTCCTATCTCCTTGTACAAGGGTCAAGCGCTCGTGGATCAAGGACCTCCATATAAAACCAAATACACTGAATCTAATAGAAAAGAAAGTGGGGAAGAGCCTTGAGCACATGGGCACAGAGGGAATGTTCCTGAACAGAACACCAATAGCTTATGCTCTGATATCAAGAATTGACAAATGGGACCTCATAAAATTACAAAGCTTCTGTAAGGCAAAGGACACTGTCAATAGAACAAAACAGCAACCAACAAATTGGGAAAAGATCTTTACCAACCCTACATCCTATAGAGGGCTAATATCCAATATATACAAAGAACTCAAGAAGTTAGACTCCAAAGA
>BDUI01005392.1:20432-32059 GCA_002335545.1 Apodemus speciosus
TCTGTATCCATTCCTCCATTGAGGGACATCTGGGTTCTTTCCAGCTTCTGACTATTATAAATAAGGCTGCTATGAACATAGTGGAGCATGTGTCTTTGTTGCATGCAGGGAAATCCTCTGGGTGTATGCCCAGGAGTGGTATGACAGGGTCCTCTGGAAGTGTCATGCCCAATTTTCTTAGGAACCGCCAGACTGATTTCCAGAGTGGTAGATGTTTGTACATATGTGTGTATGTGTGTGTACATAGGTATTTGTGTATATGTAGGTATGAATATATATCTATATTAATGCTTGTGTATATGTATATATGTATGTATATATGTATGTACATATGTGTATATATGTATATGTATGTATTTTTCCAAAGCAAGAAATAATTGTAGTCATTTTTATGTTAGAATAAATGAAGAATAAAATTTCCTGCCCACTTCTTAATACTCTTCTTCTCAGACCCAATCCATCTCCTCTTCTCTCCATTCTTTTTTCTACATATTATGTGTGTAGTCTTTTTTATTGGATATTTTATTTATTTACATTTCAAATATTATCCCCTTTTCCAGTTCCTCCAACCCTCCAGAAACACCCTGTCCCATCCTCCATCCCCGTGATTCTATAAGGGTGCTCACCTACCTACCCACCCACTTCTACCTTCCAGCCCTGGTATTTGCCTACACTGGGGCAGCAAGCCTCCCCCAAGGCCAAGGACCTCTCCTCACATTGATGTCCCAAAAGGCCATTCTCTGCTAAATATGTGACTAGAGCTATGGGTACTTCCATGTGTACTCATTAGCTGGTAGTAAGGTCAGTCCCTGGGAGATCTGGGGGATATGCTTGGTTAATATTGTTGTTCTTCCTATAAGTTGCAAACCCCTTCATCTCAGCTCCTTCATTCTTTTATCTAATTCCTCCATTAGGGACCCTATCCAATGGTTTGCTGCAAGCATCTGCCTCTGTATTTTTTAGGCACTGGCAGAGCTTCGCAGAGCCAGAAATATCAGGCTCCTGTCAGCAAGAATTTCTTGGCATCCACAATAGTGTCCCGTGTTTGGTGTCTTTATATGGGATCAATCCACAGATGAGGCAGTCTCTGGATAGCCTTTCCTTCAGCSTCGGTTCCATACTTTAACTTTGTATTTTCCTCCCATAAGTATTTTGTTCTCCCTTAAAGGAAGGACTGAAGAAAGTAYCCAAACTTTGGTCTTTCTTCTTCTAGACCTTCATGTGGTCTATAAATTGTATCTTGGGTATTCCAAGGATTGGAGCTAATATCTACTTATCAGCGAGAGTATACCATGTGTGTTCTTTTGTGACTGGATTACTTCACTCAGTATTATATTATCTAGTTCCATTTTTATGCTTGCCTATTTCATGAAGTCATTGTTTGTAGTGGCTGAGTAGCACTCCATTGTGCAAATTCACCACATTTTCTGTATCAATTCTTCTGTTGAAGGACATTTGGGTTCTTTCTAGCTTCTAACTATTATAAATAAGGCTGCTATAAACATAGTAGAGTATGTGTCCTTGTTATATGTTGGTGCATCTTTTGGGTATATGCCCAGGAGTGGTATAGCAGGTCCCCACATAGTACTATGGCTAATTTCTGAGGAAATGCCAGACTGATTTCCAGACTGGTTATACCAGCTTGCAGTCTCACCAACAAAGGAGGAGTGTGCTTCTTTCTCCAATCCTTGCCAGCATCTGCTGTCACCTGAGATTTTTGATATTACCTATTCTGACTGCTGTGAGGTAGAATCTCAGGGTTGTTTTGGTTTGCATGCCCTGATGACTAAAGACGTTGAACATTTCTTTAAGTGCTTCTCAGCCACTTGGTATTCTTCAACTGAGAATTCTTTGTTTAGATCTGTACCCTATTTTAATAGGTCTATTTGATTCTCTGGAGTCTAACTTCTTGAGTTCTTTGTATATATTGGATATCAGCCCTCTATCAGATGCAGGATTGGTAAAGATCATTTCCCAATCTGTTGGTTGCCATTTTTTTTTNCTGTCTTCAGACACACCAGAAGAAGAGGGCATCAGGTCTCATTACAGATGGTTGTGAGCCACCATGTGGTTCTTGGGATTTGAACTCAAGACCTTCGGAAGAGTAGCTGGCACTCTTAGCCGCTGAGCCATCTCTCCAGTCCCACATGACTCTTAATACTTGTGTGTTATGTGCAAATGTGTGCGTGCAGTCCCAAGTAAGGAGTCCAGAGGCTGACAGTGGGTGTCCTCAATTGCTTCACACTTTCTCTTTCTTTTTTTGGACACGGGGTCTCTATCTGTAGCCCTGGCTGTCTGGCTGTCCTGGAGCAACTCCCAGATTTGCCTGTCTCTGTGCTGGGATTAAAGACCTGTGCCATCACAACTGCTTCATTTTTTGTTTGTTTGTTTTTAGATTTATGTGTACGCATGGTTTGCTTGCATGTGTGTATGTACACTATATGTATGCGGAGTGTCTGTGGAGTGTGGCTGTGGCTGTGAGACACCGTGTGGGTCCTGGGAAGTGTACCCGGGTCCTCCCTGTGAACAACAAAATGCTCTTTACCACTGAGCTATCTTTCTTGCTGGTTGGAAAGCGAAGCCTAGGGACCCGTCCTTAAGCACTGGGATCACAGCTACTCGTCACGGCCTGGCTGTGTATGTGGCTCCTGAGGATCAGAACTTAGGTCCTCATGCTCGTGAGACAGGAACGTCACTTTAAACATCTTCTCTGCCTTTTAATGCTGCTTCATTAAGAGGGGGAAAAGCAATCTGCTTGTAATTCTTGAAAAAATATTTAGATGCAAATTAGGATGTATAATATACTGACAATTATGCACCGTGGAGAAACAAATTTTCAAATACACATATACCTGAATACTTGTATTAGTTTTTAAGTAAAACACATAGTATTTTGGTTTTATTTCTGGGACAAGGTCTCGCCAAGGAATCCTGACTGGTCTGAAATTCACTATGTAGACCAAAGTGGCCTATGTAGATTAGACTGGCATCTAATGAAATGCCTCCTGAGTGCTGGGATTAACTTAATTATTAAAGCTTCTACACCCAGTTACTTAAAATATTTCCAAAGATTTAATTTTAGTTGTGTCTGTCTGTTCATGCACACATGAACGCAGATTCCTGTGGAGGGCAGAGAGGGCACCAGCTCCTCTGGAGCTGGAGTTACAGGCAGCTGAAAAGCTGCCTGACAATGACATCCCAGAGTGCTGGGAATGGAACTCTAAAGAGAAGCAAGCACTTTGAACTGCTGGGCCATTTCTCTAATCTCTGTAAAATCTTTTAACGCAATGTTGCAATGTATAGGTAAGTCATGTTTTGTTTGTCCACTTATCAACCACAGATGCTTGGCTTAGTCCCAAGCTTTTGGCTACAATGCATAGTGCTGGATCACTGGGAAAGTATTTGTACAGACAAATGTCTTCCCATAAACTTACACGGGGCTGAAGGTAGTACAGCTGAGTTGTAGACACTGGCTCAGCATGTATGAGACCCGTGATGTGATCCCCAGTGAGACACACCCTCATCTGTATATTGAGTATCATATAGTATTTCTTTTACTTATTTCTAAGATAAGATTTTACTTTGTGATCTGGAACTTATTATGTACCTGAGGCAGGCYTTAAACTCTGGATAATCCTTTTGTCTCAGCCTTCTAAGTGATAGGGCTACATGTATGGACCACAGTGCTGGGTCATATATTTCAATAAATGTAAATATCATAGTAAACATGGCTATTTCCATTGTACACTTAACATTTTCAGAGCCTGAGAAAACTATTTACAAAGGCTGAAACCTATTTCCTGTGCCAGGCTCTGTGCATGAGTATAGGTAGTTAGAGCCAACAGTCACAGCACCTGTCTGGATCTGTAGTCACATGTGCTTGTGAGCTACCAGACATGGATGTTGGGAACTCAACTCAGATCCTCTGCAAGAGCAGCTCCCACCTCCTTTTGGAAGATAGAGTCTTACTATGTACACCTGGCTGTACTCAATATATGGAGCAGGCTGGCAACCAAATCAGAGATCCCGTGAAATTTCATAACTGCAGAACTTCAGACTTCCATTAAAGAACTAGGTACAGTGTGCTGAGTAACATTTGACTGTAAAGCCATTAAAAACAATTGAGATCTGTGTACCAGTCTCAAGTTAAGTGTCAACATACACTGTGGAGTGAAAAAAGCTTAGCCCTTTGTGTACCCTATGCTTGATTTTGAAAAGAAAGTAAGGGAGGAAATAGGGCTGGACAGATGGTTCAGTAGTTAAAAGTGTGTACTGCTCTTCTCCAGGACCCAGGTTTGGTTCCTGGCACCAAAATCAGGGCTCATCTGCCTATAACTCTTAATTCTGGGAAATCTAGTTCCTTTGACACACAGGAAACACACATGCGCATACACACAAATCTTTTTTTTTTTTTTTTTTTTTTGNTTGTTGTTGTTGTTGTTGTTGTTCTTATATTTTGCTTAGATCTTTCCATTTTCAGGTCTTAAACACTTTTAAACATTTCACTTAATGCTTTGGTTTTTTCCTAGCCTTCTTGTCATACTTTAAGGGATTTATTCATCTTTAATTGTTTGTGTGTGTATGTGTATGTGTGTATGTGGGTACRTGGTTTCTTATATTTCTATTACAGATTCATTCATTTCCCTTTTAAGAACTTCTATCATCTTAATAAAGTTGGTTTTCTTGTGCTTTCATTGTGTCGGTATGTTCAAGGGTTGCTGTGGTAGGATAGCTAGACACTGATTGTGCCATCTTGGCCTAGCTGTTGTTGATTGTGTTCTTACACTAGAGTCTGGACATCTGGGTTTGGGATGAATATAGGTTAGGTCCCAATTTCTGTGTTTTGGTTTTGTAAGATAAATGTTTTGTTTCTTGGTTTCTGTTTCTTTCACTGGTGAATTCTATACCAGTGTTTATGAGGACRCTTTCTGACTCCAAAGCCTTCTACAGCAGTGGTTCTCCAGTTTCTTAATGCTGTGACTCTTTAATATAGTTCTTCATGTTGTGATATCTCTCAACCAGAAAACTATATCATTGCTTCTTTATAGCTCTAATTTTGTTACTGTTATCATAACAGTGTACATATCTGATTAGTAAGATATCTGATTTAAACCCCTGTATAAGTGGTGACTGTGCTACAGCACCTTGGTCAAAAAAAATTGTCAACTACGTCCACTGGAACAGGCCACCAACAAATTGCAAAGCTTTAGCTTTTGGGATGTGTGGTAATGCCTGTTGTATGAAATGTTGGTAATTTAAATTTCTTCTCCAACTATAGTCTGAATGTATTCCGTGCCCATCACTGCTTTCTTTTCCTTTAGGAACAGTGATATCTATTTATAAGTTCGACATTTCCATTCACACAGCACATGGTATTAGCCTTGGTTGGCTATAACTCATTTTACAGAGTCCCTGTTTTAGAATGTGTTCACTTATTTAATTCAATCCACTGTTTCCTGGACAGAAAGAATTTACACATTTATTAGTAAGGTTTGGTGTTACTTGGGAAATTTTATTCAATAAGTTAATGTTTCTYATAGGTTTATTAATTTCTTATTAACTTTTAAAGTTGATTTTTACACTAATTTTGGTAATTTTTTTAACATTAATGGGTAATTTTTCACCATCAAAAGGTTTCAGACCTTTATAAGTTTGGTTTTGTCTGTAATCATGTTGTTTATAGTTCTCTGTGAGGAAGATCATTGTGATCACTCCTGGGTGAATGGGCTGCTCTCTCAGGCCTGTAGTTCTCTGTGAATATAATATCTGGTTCTTTTCCTCACACCAAAGCCATTCTACCTAAAGAGTAATCTTTGCTACATCCTTTCTTAGTATATCAAACAGAACCAGGAATAAAATGCAAGGCAAGCCTGGGTGTCCTTTAATATCAGAAGARTCAGGGTCATCAGTGACTTGAAAGCATTCATTGTTTTCTCCTGCAACCTTCAGTTCTGTCATTTTTAAAAAAGATAAATAATGTTCTAAATGAAATGAAATTTAAATCTAGGTAACCACTGTCTACTTAGTTGACATAAAACACAGTTCCATTCTGTATAGTATTTCTCTCTCTCTCTCTCTCTCTCTCTCTCTCTCTCTCTCTCATCTTTCCCTCTTCATCTTTCACCCCTCCATCAATATTTTCATTATTCTTGAGAATTTCATACATGTATACAGTGAAATATGACCATGTCTACCTTACATTTATTCCCTTCATCTCCCCACAAATGATCTTTAACCTGTTTCCTTGTCATTGTCATTGTCTTTTTTCTTTGATATTTCTTAAGATGCCTAAGATGAACCTTTCCCTTCAAAMTCTTTACTATAGATTTGTCTTTTTTCTTCTTCTTACAAAACAGGACTATCATAGACATATTATGACCTAGCAGTTGATCAAGATCTCCAATGCCTATGACTCTGAACTTATTCAATCTCACTAAGATAGGATATTTATAGGAAGTGAATTTGGGAAGCTGAGGGGAGGATGAACCTATAGGAGGACCAGCAGTCTCAAATAATCTGGACCCCAGAGATCTCTCAAACTCTGGACCACTAAACAGGCATATACACCAGCTGATATGAGGCCTCCAATACATATACAACAGAGGACTGTTGGGTCTGTGTTCAATCAGATGCACCTAGACCTCAAGAGTCTGGAAGCCCCAGGGAGTTTAGAAGTCAGGTGGGGTTTGGGGTAGGGAGTAGGGACATCCTCATGGAGATAGAGGTGGGGTGAGGAGGAAGTATGGGATGTGGAACAATTGAAGGGTGGTGGACTGAGGGCCTGTGAATAAAATTTTGAGTGGAAAGAAAGAAAGAAAGAAAGAAAGAAAGAAAGAAAGAAAGAAAGAAAGAAAGAAAGAAAGAAAGAGATATATTTCTTCTAATATTTGCTGATAATTCTTACTACTTCATAACCATATCCTGAATATCATTGGAGGCTTAAAATATCATGTTAACTTTTAAATTTTAACAATTTATCTCAATATAAAAAGAAATTTTTGCTGGAAAGTTTTATAAATCAAGTTTTTATCATGGTGATGTAAGAAAACTAACAAATAGTTTATGCTCTTAACCATAAAAATGGTGTCATAGATTGAAAAGGAATTTCTCGACCTAGCTCTGAATTATTATAATTGTAAATAGGTAAATATTAAGCTATTAACAAGTGGTTTTTTTATCATCAAAGATACAAATTTAACAATGGTARTAACAAATTCCTGATCAGCTATCACCTCATTTCTGTCATAATTAGAAGTAATTTTTATTCTTTATTCATTGCTTCTTTTCTCTTGGAGCAAATTATTCTATTTAAGGATGTTTTAAAGATTTTTCTCTTTTATATGCTGTATATTTGAGATCAAGCTTTGCTAAAATATCATAARCTAAATGTGATTTATTTATGAGCATTGTGAATTGAAATTATCCCTGTAATACTCAAACTTAAACAACAAACCAATGCATTAAGTTAAAACTAAAAAGTAAATAATTTTAACCCATAGTCTAGTCTTTCCACATAAAGAGTGAACATGAGATAGAATGAAATACACAGGTGAATTTTCTTCAAATCTTTTGTATGGTTGAAATGCAACCTAAATTACAGAAAGAAGAGATATTCAGAAGGCCCCTGTAGATAGCACCACAATCTGATTAGGAAAATATGTTTTAATCAAAATATTTTCTTCATAGTGAAGAACAAGGGAAATCCTGAATTTCAGTATCAATAGCCAAACATTTATGGTAGATTGATGTGCTCATTATATTTTATTGTTTTTAACCTTCTTTTTAGAAGTTATAAATTGACCACAACATTTCTTTCTTCCCTTTCCTCTCCCTTAGCTCTCCACAGTCTGCTTTGCTCTCTTTCAAATTAATTTTCCTTCCTTTTTATCGTTACTATATACATGTATATGTATTATGTACATACGCATTCCTWAATATAACCTGCTCAATTTCTACGTTATTACTTGGATTTCGTATTTGGTGTGGCATAAACATCTGGTTTACTCTTCTCTAGGGAATACTATTTCTCCTACTCTCAGCTTTCCTCAGTTTTTTTGCTTTTTTTGTGTAGGGTTGAGGTCTATTAGGCTTGCCTTATCCACTTTAAAATGTGAGTTGTTTTCAGCTCATCTTTATGTAGTTGCATTAGTGAGACTTTATGAGTGTAGCTTCTGATATTACTAGGAGACACAATCTGACAGCAAACTCCTTCGTCTTCTGCATCTTAAATTTTTCTGACCCCCCCCTTTTTTTTATACAATGTTCATAGATGCTTAAGTGTAGGAATGTTTTACAGATGTATCAATTATAACTGGGCTCCACAATTCTGCATTTTGGTTCGTTGTTGTTTTATGTATTGGTCTCTAAGTGTTAACAAAGAGAACAAAGGGATGCATCAAGGAAAGCATCCCTTTCCTTGATGAGGGACAAAAACTACACTTAATTATAGGTATATAGATAAATGGTTAGATTNCTGTCCTGGAACTCACTCTGTAGACCAGGCTGGCCTCGAACTCAGAAATCCGCCTGCCTCTGCCTCCCAAGTGCTGGGATTACAGGCATGTGCCACCATGCCCGGCTTCACAAATCTTTTTTTAAAAAGACTAAGAACACAGTATAGATGTCTATTCCCTCAGCAGTGATTTGAGATCCAAGAAATGGAGGTCTAATTTCATCTTTTTACTATTCGAATTTTAAAACATGTACTTATTTTCCTTTTKGGGGGGTTGGGGCGGGAGGTGGGGGGCAGGATTTCTTTGTATAGCTCTGGCTGTCCTGGTATGGACCAGGGTAGCCACGAAATCAGAGACTYGCCAAGTCTCTGCCTCCAGAGTTCTGGTATTAAAGGAGCTCTCAACCATACCTAGTTTGTTCTTTTCTTTTTGAGACAGGGTCTGTAATGTAGCCTAGCTGTCCTGGAATTTGAGATCTTCTTGCCTTCGCCTCCCGTGTGCTGGGATGACAGGCTGCACCACCAAGTCCGGCTTTGCAGACTCTGTCTTTAAAAAGGATACACAAGAAACGCGACATGTGAAGGGCCTCCCGATGGTAGTCTCTTCTCAGCAAGAGGATGAWCAGCGCCTGGCGCTGGCAGAGGGAACCCGGGACGCGATAGGTGGCTCCCTGGTTCCATTCGGTCGGTGTGGGGACGCTGTTTTGGGCATGTGAACACCGCCCCAAGTGAGAAAGAATTACTCGAGTACACGCATTCACTCAAGGGATCCTGTGGAGGCGCTATTTACCCATTTTAGGAATAAAACTGTCTGATTGGATCGAAACATCACAGCCCGCAGACCTTTACTGATTACAGAAGCAGCCCGGTTACTGTCAAATAACAGTCTGGGCCACAATTCTTCTGTGTTGTTTAGGGGAGCGCGCCTAAGAGCAGCTTCCGGGAACGGCCGGCTGGAGAACGCACTTCCCATGCGACCGGCTTCCCGGCATCCTCCGCAAGACGCTCACTTCCGGTGCCAAAGTGAGGGCCTGAGCAGAAATGTCATCAGTCCGATACGCAGTTCCCCTAACACGGTTTCCGCCTCTATTCCCACCCTAAGACGTACCCTGCCGGTGTCTGGCCTCTCCCACTGTGCCCCCTTACCTGCCTYGCAACTCTAGGGACCTCTCGTTGGTGACCACCCTCGCCGCGTCTCTCTTTGCCTGCCGCGGACTTTTACAAACACGTCCAAACTGTTCGCTGTAACGACAGTCGTTATTGGTCAGATCCGCTCACGTGCGCCAAGGCCCGCTCACCCTCGCTCATGTGGCACGATGGGATTTGTAGTATTTTCAGAGGAGTGCTCTCTTTCGGACAAGTTAAAAAGTTCAGGGTGCTGCCAGTTCGTAGCTGTACGTAAAGGTACAGAAAACACCTGCAGCGCTTCCCAGTGGTCCAGAGTACTTCGAGCCGGGACAACTTTGTGGGGAAAACAGTTCTACTGGAACGGGGCAAATCTCGCTTGAACTTATATCTCCCTTCGCACTTACACATTATTTGAACGCTTTCCTCTTGGAAAGAGCCGAAATGGACTTTCTGTATATTTGTTCATCAGAACCGTACCCGCCCCACCATACTGTGTTTCCTGAAACTCTTTCTGTAGACCAGGCTGGTCTTGAACACAGATCTGCCGGCCTTTTCCTTCCCACGTGCTGGGATTAAAGACATGTGCCACCACCGCCCTGACGATCTTCAGAAAGCAAAGGTGCTTTGAGGCGTGCGTGTTGGAAAATTCCCTAGCTTGGACACCTACTGGTGGGTGTTGCGCCGTAGGCACACTTTCTTTACTCTGGCCAAATTTTACTTTTCTCAGTTGAAGTGGCCTTTTTCTGGGACCAGATTTTCTAATATTGTTTCAGAAACTGAAGTAATTAAAGAAGAGATGTCCCCCCTCTCCACAATTTTCATTTGCTGTTAAGTTCAAAAGCATTCGTATTTATACTTCGATCATCTGGACGATCACCACTTCCAACAAAAACATGGCTTTTCCATGGCTAGTTAGTCCCTAGCAACCGGCTCAAGTAGTGACCAGAGAGTACCAACCCTCATTTCTCTGCCTGGCACTGGGAAGTGTTTCTCCTTTGTTCTATAGTTCAATGTCAGGCCCCCAATAGAGACATGCAGACATCTTTCTGGATGCTGTTTCTCTCCTCTCATTCTGGTACACAGTGGTTCATAAAAGGCCTTGTGATGCTCACCCCCCCGCCCCTCCCCTCCTCTCCTCAGAACCAGCCAGCTCCATCCTCACATCAATCTCTCCCGTATGCAGATTATTCGGAACCCCTGGCTGTGCCAGCCTGCATTTTTCAACTGACATACAGGATATTGAGTTAAGCCATTCGGTGCATTCATTGTATGCCCCAGTGGTATCAGGCAATGCCAGCTGCCCCCCTACTTGGTGGAATGCTTCTCCACCTCAGATGTCTCCTCACAGGCCTGCAATCCCTGTTCCTCTAGGACCTGGGCTCCTTCTAAGGATCAGGAGTTCAGCTGGGATTGCAAGTTTGTTTTTCTTACCCTTTTTCCTTCTCTCTCTGCTCTGTCTACACATAGTAGTTGCTTTCTGTACACTGGACTTCTTTGACTCCTATCAACCTACAAGTCATTAACCAGTGTTTACTTTGTTCCAACCTTTATTAGGTAACAAATCTTTTGTCATTTCTCTTAAAATTGAACAATTTTCAAAAATGTATATGGGTATTATGCCTGCACGTGCATACCTGGTGCTGGAGGACAGAGTGCATCAGATCCTCTGGAACTGGGATTACAGATGGTTGTGAGCTACCACTTGGGTGCAAGTTCTTTAACAGCTGAGCTACCTCTCCAGTCCCAACATCTCCCTTTGATCTGTTTCCATCCTAATAATAAGTTGTTTATTCAGAAACAAGTCAGTTTGACACTGAAGGGTTTACAGAAGAATGGAGATGGGATTCTAGGATACTGGGTAAAACCTAAACTATGACAGACACTTTAAGGCTTGTTGTAGTTTCAATGATCTCCTATGTGCCACTTGAAAAAGTTAAATGTAGCCGGGTGTGGTGGCGCACGCCTGTAATTCCAGCACTTGGGAGGCAGAGGCAGGCGGATTTTCGAGGCCAGCCTGGTCTACAGAGTGAGTTCCAGGACAGCCAGG
>BDUI01005392.1:40790-55591 GCA_002335545.1 Apodemus speciosus
TTATTGTTTGGTTTGTTTTGGGGGGGTTGTTTGTTTTTGGGTTTGGGGTTTTTTGTTTGTTTGCTGGTTTGGTTTTTGTTGTTGTTGTTGTTGTTGTTGTTGTTCTGCTTTCATTTTGTCCCATAAGTTTGGTTGTGTTGTCCCTTTGTTTTCATTGAATTCTAAAAATATCATTAATTTTTTTCTTTATGTCTTCTTTGACCAAATTATCATTGAGTAGAGTGTTATTCAGCTTCCATGTGTATATGGACTTTTGTTGTTTTTGTTGTTATTGAAAACCAGCCTTAGTACATGTTGATCTAATAGGATGTATAGGATTATTTCAATCTTGTTGTATCTGTTGCATTCTGCTTTGTGACCAATTATATGGTCTATTTTGGAGAAGATACCATGAGGTCCTGAGAAGAAGGAATGTATATTATTTTGTTTTAGGTTACACTTGTTCTGATAACTGATAAACACATTTGGTTCATAACTTCTGTTAGTTTCACTATGTCTCTGTTTAATCTGTTTCCACATTCTGTCCATTGATAAAAGTGTGGTGATGAAGTCTCCCACTATTGATGTGTGAGGTGCAATATGTGCCTTAAGGTTTAGTAAAGATTATTTTATGGATGTAGGTACCCTTGCATTTGGGCCATAGATGTTTAGAATTGAGAGTTCATCCTGACAGATTTTTCCTTTGATGATGTTTATGAAATGTCCTTCATCTTTTTTTTATAACTTTGGGTTGGAAGTCTATTTTATTCAGTATTAGAATGGGTACTCCAGCTTGTTTCTTGGGACAATTTGCTTGGAAAAATTTTTCCAGCCTTTCCTCTGAGGTAGTGTCTGTCTTTGTCACTGAGGTGTGTTTCCTGTATGCAACAAAATGCTAGGTCCAGTTTATATATCCAGTCCATCAGTCTATGTCTTTTTATTGGGCAATTTAGTCCATTGATGTTAAGACATATTAAGGAAAAGTGACTGCTGCTTCCCATACTTTTTGATGTTATATGTGGAATTATTTTATGTGGCTATCTTCTTTGGAGTTTTTTTGAATGAAGATTACTTTCTTGCTTTTTCTAGGGTGTAATTTCCCTCCTTGTGTTGGAGTTGTAGGGATGTATTTGTAGAAAGACTTTATATAATTTTTTTCATGGAATATCTTGGTTTCTCCATCTAGTTAAGAGTGAGTTTTACTGGGTCTAGTTGCCTGGGCTGGCATTTTGTTCTCTTAGGGTCTGTATGACATCTGCCCAGAATCTTCTGGCTTTTATAGTCTATGGAGAGAATTCTGGTGTAATTCTGATAGATCTGCATTTATATGATGCTTGATCTTTTCCCCTCACTGATTTTAATACTCTTTGTTTTGTGCATTTGGTGTTTTGATTATTATGTGATTAATGCACTTCTTTTCTAGTCCAGTCTACTTGGAGTTCTGTAGGCTTCTTGTATATTCATGAGAATCTCTTTCTTTAGGTTGGGGAAGTTTTCTTCTATAATTTTGTTGAARATATTTAAGGCAGAAATTTTTGCTCTTTTCTATACCTATTATCCTTTGGTTTGGTCTTCTCATTGTGTCCTAGACTTCCTGGATGTTTTAGGTTAGGAGATTTTTGCATTTATCATTTTCTTTGACTTTTGTGTCAATGTTTTCTATGTATATTCTGTACCTGAAATTCTCTCTTCTATCTCCTGAATTTTGTTGGTGATGTTTGCATCTATGACTCCTGATCTCTTTTCTAGGTTTTCTGTCTCCAGCATTGTCTCCCTTCATGATTTCTTTACAATTTCTATTTCCATTTTTAGATCCTAGATAGTTTTGTTCCATTCCTTCACCTGTTTGATTGCATTTTTCTGTAATTCTTTAAGGGAATTTTGTGTTTCCTCTATAAGTGCTTCTACATGTTCACCTGTATTCTGTATTTCTTTAAGAGAGTTATGTATGTCCTTCTTAAAGTCCTCATCATCATGAGATGTGATTTTTTTAAATCTAAATCTTGCTTTTCTGGTGTGTTGGGGTATCCAGTACTTGCTATGGTAGAAGAACTGGGGTCTGATGATGTCACATAGCCTTGGTTTCTGTTGCTTGGGTTCTTTTGCTTGCCTCTTGCCATCTGGTAACCTTTGGTGTTATTTGGTCTTGCTCTCTCTGACTAGAGCTTGTTCTTCCTGTGGGCCTGTGAGCCTGTGATCTTAGGTGTGTGAGCACTCCTGAGGATCCCTGCTCTCTCTGGTTGGGATTTGGGTGTGGAGGGTTGTAAGACAACCTTAGCTCTGGGACACAGATTGAKCCTGGAAGGATCCTGTCGTGTAGTCCTTTTTAATAAACCCTCATCATCTATGTGTTTATTATGTAGTTACCATTTAGAGATGGGCTACCAAGTCTTCTTCAGATTAAATTGCTTCCTTCAACTGTCAGTATGCATTTGGCCTACCAACCCCACAACCCCACCCTCCCTGTTCCTTCTCTCCATCTCAATCTTTATAACAGATTGACAAGCATGATATATCTTGTGTCCTTGAAACACTTTCCAGTTGAGTTAATGCAGGATTTTCCCCACATTCCAATTTTAACCAGTATGTCATAAAGCACTTACAATATTGGTGATTCTGTGAAGTGATGTGCAGCCTTTTCTTGGAATCTCTATTACTTCAAATTATATTAATGTTCATGGTCATATTTTTTTCTGCTGAGGACAAGTACAGAATTTGAACCACTATAAAGTAAATAAACAGTTGTAAGGATAAATTACAAAATAAATTCCAATAAAAAGTCTTTGAAATCATGGTGAAATTTTTGACAAGTAATGAGTAAACTCTATATCTATATTTGAACCAGAAAAGCAGTAAAAAGWTATACACTTATATCCATTTCTCTATTACTAGCATGGTAACTAGAATATAGACATACCTGGGGCAACAGATAAATAAAAATGGTCATCATTGAAGTCTATCTGGGATTATACTCAACATTGCTGATAATGTTATTTCATTTTTAGATATAACCTCACATAAGCTCTCACATACAAATCATTTCCATCCAAAAATCAGGGAATTATCAAATGTCTTATTTTTCATGATGGTCATTTTCTTATATCTCCCTCAGCCTAAGCTTTATAAAAGAACTAATGTCCATATATCGTCTGTGACATTTTCTCTGCAGAAGCGATGATAGAAGAGGGAAGTGTAAAGGAGGGCCTCATCATACTGTTTTGTGCTTATTTTTGTAAAAGGTTAGAGCCACATTTAGATCCATAAGCTCTAGATTTCAATTTTATTATAAGCATTTTTTCCTGGTGACCTTTATGTTTTACTGGGGAAAGTCAGTGTTAAGTTTGACAGTTTTGTTCTTCACAATCCACCTGATTCCTTGACTTTCAAGTAAGAAATGACAGTCTATCGGAAGCTAAAAGTTTTTTTTTTTATTTTTATTCTTGGGATTTTAGAATTCTGTTTATTAGCACTGGCACTATTCTGCCTAAGGCTAGAAAGTAACTTCAGAGCAAGCAGTCTTTAAACGGGATGGGTTGTGAATGAAAAAAAATAAGAATGGCATTTTGACAAACACTTGGTATCTACACTTTCACTTCCCAATTTTGTTATACCTATGAGTGCAATCAACTTAAGTCATGATAAAAAGTCACTATTGCTGAAGATCCAATATACTTCGGAAACACAAAAAATTAAAATGAGTACCAACATGGAACCTTCATCCAAATGACTAGGTTTCATAGTACACACTGCAGGATTAATCTCAATCTTCCCCAATTGTAAAGTCCATTCAACACATTAATGACAACCCTCATAAGACTTGCCCACCACTTTCTGATTGGACTTAAATTCTGCTCAACAAGATGAAACTTGTACCTGACACTATTACTTGCCTAAGAATCCATGGCTAGACATATCATAGACTTTAGGAGAGAACTCACAACTATTAATCTGCTAAATTAACACAGTATTAAAAGCAATTTAATGACTTTCTGCTATACATATAGGTTGGTTCATATCTCAAACCTTAACAGTGAAGCGTCTTTCAGTCAATGCTGATTAACAGTTTTTTTTTTTAAGTCAAATAAAATTGTTTTAATAAAATAATTATTCTGTTGTGGAGTTTTGAAATGGGCAATGGTAGATAATGCACATGGTGAGGCTCAGCACAAGTTTTTCAAGTATGCTGTCATAATGCATCAGGACTTCTTAGGACTTCCCTTGCCTAGTTTTCCCACAGAACACACAAAGACAGCAAATAATACCTTAAGTACTAAGTCCTTCCTCAGTTATATAACTATAACTTGCTGTCTCTCTGTTTCTCTCTGTCTCTCTGTCTCTGTCTCTGTCTCTGTGTGTGTGTCTCTGTGTGTGTGTGTGTGTGTGTGTGTTTTCAGTGGATATGTTTGTTTGAGGACCCATGTATGCTATTGTGTGTGCACGTGTATAGAAGCCATTACTTGTTTCTTTCTCTATTGATCTTGACCTTGCTTTTGAGACAAGATCTCTCACTGAACTTGGGGAACACATTGACTCCATAAAAATATCTTAACACTAGAAATAAGATATGCATTATCAGGCACGGTTTTGGTTGAGAGTGATAGGGATTTGAACTGAGGTCCTCATGTTTGTGCACTCACTGACAGAAATCTCTGTAGCATGCAACATACTGGTTTTAACTTTATATATCTACTTCAAGTCTTATTATAACTTCTTTAAACCCCAGAGTAAATGACAATTTGTTATTGAGATCCAGAAACTATTGCCCTTCATTAGCTTCCTAGTTGCCTTTGTGTTTATTACTATATCTCTCACTGGATGAATGACTCTGAGAATGGGTGGTATAATTTCTATGAATTCTTTTCTATGTTTTGAAAATAATTATCAGTTATTCACTGCGAATTAATAGGCTTCTGTTTTTTTCCTCTAGATTTCACTGTACCAAGTTACTAAGTAATCCCTGTGTCCTCTTCATCTTTTTCTATTGTTAAAATCAACTGTATGTATTTCATTAGAAATCATAAATCACAAGAATCCTTAACAACTAGTTAGCATTATATCTTACATTGCATAAGAAGACAAACGAAAGAGAGAGAGAGAGAGAGAGAGAGAGAGAGAGAGAGAGAGAGAGAGAGAGAGATATGGGGGGAGGGAGGGAGAGAGAGTTGAAAATCATAGGTGGTGATAGCACCAGCAAAGAGTATGCTTCTGTTCTATTTTAACTGCATTGATTTACACATATTTAGAGTAAATTATTTTTAGTCATTATATAGCTTTTTCTGGTTTTAGCAGGATCCTTTAAATRTAAAATATTAATAATATTCTCAGAGAAACATGACTCACACAGAGGAAGTCCTGGTTGTCATGCACTGGACTCTGAAGTTTAAAAGTTGTCAAATAGTAAGAGTGTAAGTTAAAACACTCAATAAATATCTGTCATAAAAGTTGGCCATCTCAGCTGGTTCATCTCATGTTAACCCTGGTTTGCCATGTAAAATTAAAAAATTATGCCGGGTGTGGTGGCACACGCCTGTAATCCCAGCACTTGGGAGGCAGAGGCAGGCGGATTTCTGAGTTTGAGGCCAGCCTGGTCTACAGAGTGAGTTCCAGGACAGCCAGGGCTACACAGAGAAACCCTGTCTTGAAAAAAACCAAAAAAAAAAAAAAAAAAAAAAAAGAAAGAAAAAGAAAAAAATTATGTCACTTTCTGGTACGTTTTCCAGTTTTTGATGGAAATTTAATTCTTCTTTCTGAAATTTAGGGAAGAAAAAATGTAAATAACATGCAGCTGGATGGAAAAGTTTACTTCAGATCACTCTTTCCCCAACACTTACAAGTATTTTAGTGATCATATCTTAAGCCAGCAGTATATTTATTCTGTGAAGACAAATCATAACACACTTTGATTCTATTTCTTTTCTGTAGCTTTTTCTTTTCTTAAGGAGAAAAAAAAAGGTTTCTTAGATGTAAAAGATTTGCTTTCAGCCAGCCTGATTATTAGTGTTCCTCTAGTTCCTCTGCCTGCATTGAGCACAAAGGAATTTCTCTCAGAGTTACCRTGAGCTAACAGCTGCAGACTTCACATTTCCAATATAATTCCTGGACCAACACATACAAGGAAGTAGATCCTGCCCTTCATTTAAAAGTTCAAAGTTTAGGTAGAAAATTGTGACCATACCATGTAGCTTTTGAGGATTTTGGACCTCYACTAAACTAAGAAGTTTAAAGGTTGACAAATACTAAGAGTCTGTGCTGAGAAGACTCAATAAAAACCTTCTAATAAAAGTTTCCCAAAAGAGAGCTGATCCAGGTAAGGTCAGRAACCTGAAGAGATGAGGGGCAGGAAATGGGCTTTGTAGAGCACCAATGAGAGGGAAGGAACAGGTGGCTCAACAGGAGGACTTTTGAGGTTTTAAATCACAAACATCAATATGAAATAAACACACATTTATAACTAACTTTACCTATATCATCTGTTTACATATTTTAGTTAGTTAAATTGTTATTTATTCATTTATTTACGTATTCATTCATTCATTCTTTTTTTTTTTTTTTAATTTAAAGACAGAGTTTCTCTGTGCAGACTTGRCTGTCCAGGAATTTACTCTGTAGACCAGGCTGGCCTCAAACTCAGAGATCTGCCTGACTATGCCACCTGAGTACTGGGTTAAAGTGTGTGCCACTTAACTAAATTACTCTTTTTCAGAACCTCCAGAACAAAGTTACTACTTYCTTCTATATGTGCCTGTACTGGGGTAAACTCTTTGAGGTTCTGGGAATTGGAAACCAAAAACTCACACAAAGCAGGYAAGCTCTCAGTCATTGAATTTCATCTCCTGTTTTCTTTCCACTTAAAAATAATATTTGTTTGTTTGATTATGTGTGTGAGTGAACACTGTGTACACACGTGAAGGCCAGAGGAACACTCCAGGTATTCTTTACTATTAGTCTCTCAATCACTCCCTATGAGACATGGTATTTCTCTGAGTTTAAAGTTACCCATTTCACTAGGATAGATAGCTAGAGAATCCCTAAGAATCAACTTTCTTCATGTCTGTTTTTCAAATGGGCTCTGGGAACTTGAACCCAGGTTCACAGTGCTTTCACTGGGCTATCTTGCTGGTTCTTCTTTTATCTTTTTGTTGGAAATAGTTTCATTCAGTTGCCCAGGCTGGCCTTAAACTCATTAGGTAGCCCAGTCAGTTCTGTTTCTTTGCCAATATGTATCATAACTTTGCATTATAATATGATATCTGTAAATTACTCTTAATTGTCTTCAGTGTGTGTGTGTGTGTGTGTGTGTGTGTGTGTGTGTGTGTGTGCATGTGTATGTGTACACTAATAATTACAGAAATGTTTTTTGTACTTCTGGAAGGACTGTATGGAGAATTTTGATGAGAAATCCTTTCAATTTGTACATCTTGATAATACAACCATTTTGACACAATTCAATCTAACAGTCTGTGGTATAGTTAAAACTTTAAGCACTCAGACAGAGTTAAAATGGAGAAGGTGGGAACCCAACCCTTGTCTCACAGAGGAAGTGCTCTCAGTTTTTCCTATTTATACATAGAAGTTTGAGTTGGTTTATGTAGTCTTTTTWAAATTCTTGATTGGTTATTTTATTTATTTACATTTCCAATGTTATCTCCCTTCACAGTTTCCCCTTCACATATTCCCTATCACATACCCCCTACCCCTGCTTCTAAGAGAGTGCTCCCCCACCCGCCTACCCCTTATTGCCTCACTACTCTTACATTCCTATACACTTGGACATCCAGCCTTCATAAGACCAAGGACCTCCCCTCCCATTGATGCCAGATAAGGCCTTCCTCTGCTACATATTCAGCTGGAGTCATTGGGTCCCTCCATGTATACTCTTAGGTTGGTGGTTTAACCCTGGGAGCTCTGGGGAGTGTCAGTTTGATTGATATTGTTGTTCTTCCTATGGGGTTGCAAACCCCTTCAGCTTCTTCAGTTCTTCCTCTAACTTCTCCTCCATTGGGGTTCCTGTTCTCAGCCCAATGCTTGGCTGCAAGCATCCACATTTGAATTGGTCAGGCTCTGACAAAGCCTCTCAGGAAACAGGTATAGCATTTGAAGAAGTGCTCCTGTCAGCAAGTACTTCTAGGCATAAGCAATAATGTCTGGGAATTGTGTGCTAGATTTGTTCCTAACTTCTTCCAGGATTTCTATCACAAAGGAATTAAAACTGTTACAGGCCTTTTCTGCCTACTTGATGATTCTGTGATTTCTTGCCTTAATTTTAGTAACTGGTTTTATTCCATCTCCCTTGTTGTGCATATGTTGAGTGACACTTGCATCCTTAGACTTTCAGTAATTCAGACATTGTCTATGATCTTAATGTGTTCTTGAATTTGATATGCAGGTATTTTACTAAGAAGCCTTGTTACTATATTCAACATGAGGATGAGCACAAAGTTCTTTCTTTTCTTGAWACCTCATCTTGGAYACCAAGGCAATACATGCTATTTAGTCCTCTTCCAGGCCTCTCTATTTTATGAAATATTTGAGGAGCAGAGGCACTTTCTCTTCCTTAAATTTGTAACATAATATAGCATGTAAAATCAGTTCTCTCCCAGCCTTTTCCCTATTAGGGGAGGGCTCTTTGTTACTGCTTCAATTTTATTGATCCTTCTAGTTCCGTTTAAGTTATTTATGCTATTTGACTTATTTTTTCTAGGTTTTATGGGTCCAGGATTTATTTCTTCTAGAAATTTCCATTTGGTGAGATACAAGTTTTCAGTCTTCCATAACAATTTAGTAGATATCTCATTAGCATGGGGAACTCTGGATTTTTATGTGATTTCCATGGTCCTTCAGTGGGGTGTCATGATTATATGTTCTAGAAAAAGTAGAGCTTGGCAGGGAGCAGACTCCACTACTGCTGTTTGCAATTCTGAGATTCCTCTCTGCTCAACCTAATCAGTTCTTCTGTCTATTGACATGTCCCACTTCCCCCACATTCATGCATGCTCTGTGGTCCTCTGTTGAGCAGGTTAGTTGATTCCATAGTAGTGACTTTCTTGTGTGTACTTGATCCCTTTGACTCCTACAATCCTTTCCCCCCCTCTTCCAGAAGATTCTTAAAAGTTCCTAATATTTGGCTATGGATCGCTGCATCTTTTTATATCAGTTGCCAGGAGAAACCTCTGTGATGAGGATTATGCTAGGCTCCTGTCTGCAAGTATATCAGAATATCATTTACAGTGTCAGGGATAAGCTTGCTTTCATGGCACAGGTCTCAAACTAGACAAGCCAATGATTAACACTATCCTCAATTTCTGCCCCATCTTTACTCCTGTACCACATGTAGGCAGGGCAAATTGTAGGTCAAAGGTTTTGTGGTTGTATTGGTGTCAGTCCATCTATTAGATGATTCTTGGCTGATTCTAGGAGATGGTTATATCAGCTTCCATATCCCCCACTACTAGGAGTCTTAGCTAGGCTCACTCTCATAGCATTATGCTAGGTTTCTAGCTTTATCCAGATATTTACACTCACTGATTCCAGTTGTCTCTCCCAATATTCTCTCACTCTGTCCTACACCAATGTCCTCTCTCCTGTTCCCACCTGCTCTACCACCTTCATTCAATACCCATTCCATGCATCCATCCTCCTACAATGTCTATTCTATTTCCTCTCTTCACTGGGATTCATACAACCTTCTTAATCCCTCCTTGTTAATTAGCTTTTATGGCTCTGTGGATTGTGGTATGTTTCACCTTTACTTTAAAGCTGATATCCAGTTGTAACTGAGTACATGGCATGTTTGTCTTTCTGAGTAGGGGTTACCTTACTCTGGATAATCTTTTCTAGTTCCATCAATTTGCCTAGAAATTTCATGGTGACATTGTTTTTAATAGCAGAGTATCATTCCATTGCCTGAACATGCCATATTTTCTTTATCCATTCTGAAGTTGAGGAACTTCTGACTTTTCCAGGTTCTGGCTATTACAAATAATGCTGTTATGAACATAGGTGAACTAGTGCCTTTTGTGGTATAGTAGAGCATTATTTGGATATATGTCTAAGAATATTGTGCCTTGGTCTTGAGGTAGATCTTTTTCCAATTTTCAAAGAAACTTCCAAATTGACTTTTGAAGTAACTGTAAAAGTTTGTACTCCCATCAGCAACAGAAGAATGTTTCCCTTGCTTTAAATCCTCTCAAGCAAAAGCTGTCCTGTAAGTTTTTTTTTTTTTTTATCTTAGCTATTCTGATGAGTGTAAGGCAGAATCTCAGCATTGTTTTGTTTTGCATTTCCCTGATGAATATGTATGATGAACATTTTTTAAGGGTGTCTCATCCATTAGAGATTCCTCTGTTGAGAATTCTCTGTTTGGATCTTTAATTCATTTTTAATTAGAATATTTGGTTTGTCAGTTATTATCAGTTGTATAGGAGGGCTACTAATATTTTCAGTTAATGTGTTATGCAACTGCTTCTAGTTCCTTGAGTTCTTTATATATTTTGGATATCTGTTGGATGTAGGGTTGGTGAAGTTCTTTTCTCATTATGTAAGTTGCAGTTTTGTCCTTCTGTTGTTGACACTGAAGCTTTTAAGTTTTATGAGGTTTCATTTATTAATTGTTGACTATAGTGCTTGAGCTCTTGGTGGTCTGTCCAAGCAGTTCTCCTATGCCAACACATTGGAGGCAATTCCTTACTTTCTCCTCTATCAGGTTTGATGTATCTGATTTTATGTTGAGGTCTTTGATCCACTAGGACTTGAATTTTGTGCAGGGTGATAGATATGGATCTATATGCGTTCTTTACATGCAGACACCTAGTTAGACAAGAACCATTTATTGAAGAACCTTTCTTTATTTTCCATTTCAGAATTTTRGTTTCTTTGTCAAAAACTAAGAGTCTATAGGTGTAATGGTTTATTTCTGGATCTCAATTAGTTTCCATTGGTCAACCTTTCTCTTTTTATGCCAAGACCATGAAGTTTTTATTTCAATGGTTCTTAGTATAGTTTAAAATCAAGGCTAGTGATACCTCTAGAAGTTTGTTTTGGTTTATTTGTTTGTCTGTTGGTTTGTTTGTTTATGCAGTAACCAGCCTGGCCTCTGGAAAAGCAGAGATCTTCTGCCAAAGTTTTAGCTGGAATATGAAGCTCAGGTGATAGGTGAAGTTTATAGTAGCTGAGTGTAAATTTACACCAGCTGGGTGTGATTTAAGGGGAATTGGTGGACATAGGGTTTAAGGCAGGGTCTTATCTTGGGTTCCTGGTGCTTGTGTGGCTTCTGGGAAAGCAGACAGAAGATTGTGGGCCAAAAATGGAGTCCAGATTATGGAGTATAGTTTACAACTGTGGAGTGCAATTTAAGGGGAGTTGCTGGGCATAAGACATAGGGCAGGATCTAACCAGAGGAAAGCAGGTGGAGTTTTCTACCAGAAAAGGGAACCCAGGAGAAGAGTTGTAGTGTATAGCTTCTAGGTGTGATTTAAAGCTGAGCCTGAAGCATCCTAATATGCTTTTAAATGTCTTGCAATTATTTTACTGAAAGTTTTAAATATATGCACCGGTGAGATTGACATAACTTTCTTTTATTTTTCTTCCTTTAATATATTTATTCACTTTACATCCTGATTGCTGCCCATCCCCTGGTCTCCCATCAGATAGTCTCTCTCTCCATCCCATCCTCACCTTATCCGCTAAGAGGCTGGACCCACCCTACAACCCCTTATATCCCCAACCTTGGCATAAGTCTCTTCAGGGCTAGGTACATCCTCTCCCATTGTGGCCAAGTAAGGCCACTTGGAGAGCATGATCCACAGACAGGCAACAACTTTAGAGATAATTCCTGTTCCATTTGTTGTGGGACCCACGTGAAGACTGAGGTTGCACATCTGCTACATATGTGCAGGGGGTCTATGTCTAGATTATGTGTGCCCTTTGATTGATGGTTCAGTCTTTGAGAGCCTCCCAAGGGTCCAGTCAGTTGACTATCTTGGCCTTCCCATGGTGTTCCTATCCTCTCCAGGTCCCTCAATCCTTCCCCCAATTCTTTCATAAGATTTCCCAAGCTCTGCCCAACTGTGGGTCTCCACATCTGTTTTACTCAGCTGTTGGGTAGAGTCTCTCAGAGTACATTTATGCTAGGATCCTGTCTGCAAGCATAACAGAGTGTCATTAATAGTGTCAGGAATTGGTGCTTGGCCATGAGATGACACCCAAGCTGGTACAGTTATTGGTGGTCATTCCCTCTATCTCTGTTCCATTTTTGTCCCTGAATTTCTTGTAGACAGAAAAAAATTGTGTTCAAAGTTTTATGGGTGGGTTGTTTGTCCATACCCCACCTCTTGGAGTCCTGCCTGGCTGCAGGGAGGTGGCCACTTCAGGTTCCAGATCCCCACTGCTAAGAGTCTAGCTAAAATCATCCCCATAGACTTCTGGGAGTCCCTCTTACTCCAGATCTCTTGCATGTCCTAGAGATGTCACGCCCCATGCCCCAACCCCACCTTTAATTTCCTTTCATTTTCTTAGTCCTGAAGAATAAATAATTTTCTGTCTTCATTTGATTTTTTTTTATTTTTTGTTTCTGGCAATGTGGCTTTTTAGAGGAAAAAAAGATTTTAAAGTATAAAGGAAGAAGGAGGCTGATGAAATTTTATGTAGCATAGGGAAAAAGACAGAAGATGCCTAGAAGTACCGCTATCYTTTGATATTGACAAAACTATTTTTTCCCAAAGGGACAAAAAGAAAGAATACAGTATTAAAAGTGTTATATTTTCAGCATTAAATTATATATATATATATATCATTTATATACATATCATATATATGTATATCATTGCCCTCTTCCAAGGTTTGAAGAACATCAAAGAAAAGCAGATAGAATGAATATAAGATCTGCTGGATGGTGAATGGCAGTGCAGTAAAATTTTGTTGTTGTTTGATCATAACATGGCCATCACACCTATGAACTCACAGAAGTTCTATACATGAGCAAGATTAGCAGAAAATCAGGATGTCAACATTCTGACATTGATGTGAGAGGAACTCATGAGACACCTCCCTAAGAACTTATTGGCAATGAATGGTTGCTGTAAGATAGTGACATAATGATTCAATTATATAGATATTATTAAATTGTCCATAGTCCAATAATCATTCCTATCACTCATTCAAATTGAATGAAAAAATAGAAATAAAAGAAAAGGACATGACTGCTTCTAGGTGTGATGGAAGGGAAGGTTTATTGTAGATAAAAGGGAGGGCATAGGCAGAGGAAATAACATGTGGGAGCTAAGATTAAGCTAGGCCATGTGATAACAGAAGGGAGGGGAGACTCAGGCAAGGAGGCCAGGGGGGTGACAGATAGACCGAAGGGCCAGGCAAACAAAACAGTTAGATTAGATAGGGAAGGGCCGCGAGGGKAAAGGCATCCCAGGCCCTGTGCTGGAGAAGTTTATGGTACAGGGACTGGGTATGTCAGCCATACCGTGTAATAGGTAGGGAATGAGGAATGGGGGATGCTGGGAGAACCTGATAGCCAGTGTATGTTTTGATATGTTAAATAGGCACTTCATCCTTTGTCTTTGTTTAGAGACCTAATATAATCAATCCTACTAAATTCAGTGAAACATACACACACACACAAGAATAAGAGGCAGACCTGTTGGGAAGGAGAGGTTCAGCAGGAATGGGGAGGTGATAAGAGGGAAATGGAAGATTCAAGCAATCACATTATATGCAAAGTATGAAATTATTAAAGATTAACAAATTAATTTTCAACTATTACAGAATAAGACAAACAATAACAAGAAAGAAACAAAAAACTCTTGCTGAATCAATACGTTGGCTAACCTTTGTGACTTGCACATTTAGAAAACCTGGAACAATGTTATAGGACTATCTACTGAAATCTGTATATCTGAATTGTGAGGAAGAACTCTCAATCAGGACTATTTAATTTTCCCCCTGGCTACAGGGGGAAAAACACACATTCCAAGTAAATGTGAGGGTCAAGACAAGTATTCATAAACTGACCTATTGAATACCTCACACTGATGGGAAAAGTGTTTGTGATTCAGTTTTACAGAAAACCACCTAGGGGTATCTATAATCATGGAAAGAAATGTGAAGAGTCTGAAAGCAGCAAACAGATGGAAGACCACATTTAAAATGTAAATGGTGTGTCTACCATGGTTTCTGCTTTTAGTGTTTAAACCAGTGTGATTCCTCGAGAATTTTGTCCATAAAAGGCAAATATGGGTACGTGTAGAGATATGTGAAGTTCTTTAAATAGATCCAACTTCCAAAGGCAAAGAGCATGATAGCATAAGTATCACCTGTCAAATTCGGTACTATATCTAATCAGTATTAGCTTGAATAAAAAACTAAAATTTACCAGGATTTTCTCCAAAGAAAGAAAATCATGGAAACAATACCTTATCAAGTAGACTTTGTCTTTCAGAATACTTAGCTCTGAAGGAAGATTTAGAATCAGAACCAAAATAATTTATTAAACAATGAACAATATATGTAATTATCTACCTCAAGAAAAACATGTGATAAATATAAAGTTATAGAATAAATGCAGGGGAGCATATTGGGTAAAGGTTTCCAAAAATTATGTTTGGCCCTCAACCTAAAAATTAAAAAAAAAAAAAAACTGTGGAGAAAGGGATATATGCACGGAATTTTCTGAGAATGCAACTAAAATGTCTCACATTAAAACRTAAATAGGAGCCCAAGTGATAATATAAGTGCAAACTCTGTCCCTTTTACTTATATCTATTTCTCTCAGTGAAGATTATGAGGAGAAATTTACCAAATTTTCAGATGTATCA
>BDUI01005393.1:14469-27193 GCA_002335545.1 Apodemus speciosus
ACTGCAGTGGTTTGCGGATGCTGTCTGGCTCCAGAAGCTTTGCTCTCATCAGAGAGTACAGTGTTTCACTGAAGGCTGCAACATTTCTTTACCCTTTCTGATTTTATCGTTAAATGTTCCACAACTATATTCTCATACAGCCACATTGTATAATATTTATTTATTTATTTATTTATTTATTTATTTATTTATTCATTCATTCATTCATTCATTCATTCTATCTTGTTTTTAAATTCTATGATACTCCTATCTTGTTTTTTTTAATTCTATGATATTTCAAAAAGACCTAAGATTCCTTGCACAAGTATGTGAACCAAATACCTTTTTTTCTCCCTCAAAGGATGTAGAAAAACAGAAAATAGAGAAGCTACTATCCTCTGCTCTTGGGGCATTTAAAATGTCAAACACTACACCACAATTTTTCATCTTATTGGCATTAAAGGTTTTATATTGTTCTCCATTGTTGATCAATTCAATATTCATAGGATTTTGAGCTCTGTATCACATACGCTCAAGCACACRCTAGACTTTTAAATTAGATTTGTGCTGAAATGAATTCTAATACCAATTTGGTCACTCCATAACTCTAAGGTTTTATTGCTGCTGATGGTGGTTTTCGAGAAGATGCTGAATTTAAGTTCTAGTTTCTCTTTCACTCAGTGAATATCTCACATAAAAAAATTGAGAATATTAAGTGAAGTACTCTGAAAACACAGACCGTCGAACAATGTAAATACACAGTACTGGTTAGCTCCTGATTTACTGTTACAGCCTTGTGACCTGACGTTCCTTTTCTCTCCTTGCTGCCCATCTTCTCTTTCAATGGCCTGCTGTCTTTCTTTCCTTTCACTTGACTTTTCAACAGGTCTATAACGTGATCCATTTTAATCCTCACTATGTCAAGAAACCTCACGTTAGAGATCAACTCTACAATCAAGGACTATTTGAGGAAAATTCAGGAGTCTGAAATAAACCTCGTAAAGGTCAAAATTGTAAATATATGAACTTCATTCTTTGGTCAATTGTCTGATTTGATATTTCATTTTCTAACTTATAAAATAAGTATTTATCTCATAGTGTCTCCCAGGGCATTAAATGAAATGCTATTTTGTGAAACAGTATTGGACAACACAAATGCTTAATGATAGACATTGTTATTATGATGGAAATCTAATGAAAATGTGTGTTTTAAAAGCCGGAAGCATGCAAGGTAACATGTAAAAATCGACAGTTCTCCTAAATACAAAYGATGAACAGGCTGAGGAAAAAACCAGGGAAACTRTGTCTTTCACAATAATCTAAACAATAYCTTGCATCAACTCCAACGAAGCAATTGRAAGACTCACATAATGAAAATTTTAAGAAAGAATCTAAAGAAAGAAATTAAGGAAGTTATCAGAAGATATCGAGATCTCCCATGTTCCTGGATCCGTAGAATATCATTATGCAAGGGGCCATTCAGCCATAAGCAATCAAGAGATTTAATGTCAATTTATTTAAAAATCAATCTTAAACTTAATATGGAAACAAACAAATACAGGATAGTTAAACTAAATCTGAATAATAAAAGATGCTGGAGGCACCAAGATGCCAGATTTCAAATTGTGTGACAGGGCTATAGTAATAAACACATCAYGGTATTAGCAATCGAGAAATTACAAAAATGCAATGAAATTGCACTGAAGACCTAGACTAATTCCATACAATTACAGATAGACCTGATTTTTCTTTTCTACAAAGAAGCCAAAATTACATACTGGAGAAGACSCAGCATCTTTAACAATGGTGCAGTTCAAACTGCATACAGCATGTAGAAGAATGYACATAGATACATACTTATGACCCTGAATGAAACTCAGCATTGAGGATCATGAACCTCAATGTAAGACCAAGTACCTTGAATATGTTGGGAGAGAAAGTAGAGAATATGCTGGAACTCATTGGTACAAGAAAGGGCTTTCTGAACAGGKCACTGATAGCACAAGCATTAAGACCAACAATTAATAAATGGAACACTTTTTTAAACTAAAAAGTGTGTGTACAGTAAGGACACCATCATTTATATAAAGTGACAGTCAATAGAATGGGGAAAATCTTTCCCAATCATGCATCTGACAAAAGGTTAGTCTCTAGAATATGCAAAGAACTAGAAAACTTAACATCAAGGACACAAATAACCAAATTTAAAATGAGATATAGAATTAAACAGAGAACTCTTAGAGTGTATGAGAAAAAAATGTTCAGAATCTTTAGCTATCAGAGTTATCCAAATTCAAACTTAATTTGAGATTTTATCTTACACATGCCAGAAGAGCCATGATTAATAAAACAAATGCCACCCATTCTGGTAAGGATGTAGAATAAGGGGAACACCATCTATTGCTGGTGGGAATGGAGACTGATACAACAACTATGGAAATAACTGCGTGGGCCCTCAAAAAGAAGAAAATAGATTTATTACAAGACCTAGAATGGATGCAAAGTGCTCTACATCTTGCTTGGGGCAGAGATACTTGTTGGTCCTTGCTCATTGCTACTTTGTTCATAATAGTCAGAAGTTGGAAGCAGCCTACACATCTATCAACTGATGAACAGATAATGAAAATGTGCCACATTTACACACTGGACTATTTTTCAGCCATCAAGAAAAATAAAAGTGTGAAGCCAGGAAAAAAGAAATCAGCCTGAATGAGGTAACCCAGCCCAGAATGACAAACCTTGCATGTTTTCTCTTACATGTGGATATTATATTTTAAGCTTTAGATATGTGTGCTTCACCAAGAATATCCACAGAGGTTGTAATGCTAGTAAGGCAGCAGGGGATAGAAAGTGAACTTAGAGGATGGGGGAGGGTGGGGGGAGAGGGGAAGGATACAGAAGGGAATATAGGGAGTGAAAACTAACACTAAAGGCATTTTTCAAAAGCCATATGGAAACCTAATACTCTAAAATCTTCTTAAAATATATAAAAGGAATTTAAATGGAGTTAGCATACAATGGCGGAAACAATGTGCTAACTGCACATCATACGTGTACACACCAACACACCAAGTAAAGCCTCCAGTATCAGGAATGGGTTAAATCTTGTTGAATTGTTGGCAAACGGGCTCCCGCATATTCTAAACATTTAAGGCCATTGGTAAAGGCTATTATTTACCCTCTACCTGATGGAAATTTCCTATTTCCAAGATACCACTTGCCTTCTTTTATACCATAGAAAAATCAAACTGGTATCCAACTAGAAGTGTGTCACTCCTACTGATTAGTGCTCATGGTACRGAGGTGCTCTACTACAGAGGACTGATCCTCAATCTCACCTTCATTCAACTATGAACATTGGGCCCACAACAGCAACCTGCCTGCAATAAATACTGCTTCGATAGGAACATAAATCTTATTGGCGTAAAAACCACTTTTTTTTATATTGGATTTAAGGCCTATTCCATGATACAGACCCCATATCTGACAAAAACCTGGAACTAGGTTCTTTTATAAATTAATTTTATGATTTTAATTTTGTTTGTGAGGGAAGTATGTGCACATGATGCAAGTCCTCTTGGAGTCCAGAAGAGTTCTGGTTACCATGGAGCTACCAAAACAGGTAATTGTGACTGACCCTCTAGATATGGATGGTGGGAGAGAAATGGCTCCTCTGTGAGAGCAGTTTTCTTTCTTAACCATGGAGCTGACTGACCAGTCATAAACTGTTCATCTTCTTATTATCTTTTTACCACTTAATTAAAACAGAAATGGAAACATCGAAATCTACTTTGAAATAACTACAGCAATATAGATTAGCCCGTTTTGAAAAATATACATTCTAAGAACCATCTCCACAATAAATTAAGTAGTTATTGTGGAGTTTAATTTTCATCTTTCTTAGATCTTTCTTTGCTCAATTAAATAAGTAAGTTCTATTTCTAATAGTACTATAGTGTATATAATCATATACCTGATGCTAAAACTCTCTTGATGGCTTTTCAATTGCTTCGAAATAGTAAAATCAATGTTTGTAGGTCAAAATTGGCAATAATTGTGTCTGATTCCATTAACGAAACAGGGCAGAATTTCATCTCTTCTTGGAAACCTGCCTTCATAGGAGTCATAGGCATGCCCCAAATTTAACTTAGTGGCTCCAGTACAGATCTGCTTTTTTCTGTTCATAGACTGATAACCTTAGAAGATTTTGTTGTGACAGTATTTGTCCTAAAGTCCAATTCTGAACTCAACTCAATCACACTCAGTTTTTATGAATGTCATAAAATATGAAGATAAAAATGATTGAAGATATTTTCGTTTTATCCTAGAATGACAAACAATTCTAAGCAGATGGACCATCTTAAATCTTATGTTGGAATTAGTGGTTTGGGAAATTTGATCCCTGGTTGCAGACACCCTGCTGGGCAATACCATAAGGTTTCTGATAGATAAGTTGTTAGTTATTCAAACAGACATTTCAGGAAGCAATGTGGTTATAACAGTGAGGGGACAGTGGATTAGTCAGGGTTCTCTAGAGTCAGAACTCATGGAATGCCTCTATATATTAAGGGAATTTATTGTAATGCCTTACAGTCTGTAGTCCAACTAAGCCAACAATGGGCAGCTGTGAATAGGGAGGCCAAAAGTCTAGTAGTTGCTCAGTCCACAAGGCTAGTTGTTTCATCTGGTCTTCTGTATAAACTGGAATCCTGAAGAGTTAGGTCCCACCAGATGTACTAGCAAGTATATGCAAGCAGGCAAAGAAGAAAGAGTCTTCCTTCTTCCAATGTTCTTATGTAGGCCTCCAGCAGAAGGTGTGACTCAAGTTAAAGGTATGGACTACAATACCTGGATCTGGAACTTGCCTTGTTCCAGGCTGACCTTGAACTCAGAGATAGCTTGCCTTGGTCTCCTGGGATTAAAGGCTTGGGCCTAAGCTTTTCATGGCCACAATGTCTTTAGATCTCCATGTCAAGATCTGGGTCAAAATCTGTGTCTTTTCCAATTTGTATCCCCTGGACCTCTTTTTGTTGTCTATTTCTCTAGTTAGAACTTTGAGTACAATAGTGAATATATAGGGAGAGAGTGGGCAGCCTTATCTTGCTCCTGATTTTAGTAGGATTACTCCAAATTCCTCTCCATTTAATTTCATGTTGACTGTTGGTTTGCTGTATATTACTTCCATTATGTTTAGGTATGTGCCTTAAATTCCCGATATTTCCAAGACTTTTAACATGAAGGGGTGTTGTATTTTCTCAAAGGCTTTTTCAACATCTAATGAGATGATCACTCGATTTTTTTCTTTGAGTTTGTTTATATAGTGAATTATGTTGATGGATTTCCATATATTGAACCATCCCTGCATCCCTCGGATGAAGCCTACTTGATCATGGTGAATGATCATTTTGATGTGTTCTTGGATTTGGTTTGCAAGAATTTTATTGAATATTTTTGCATCAATATTTATAAAAGAAATTGGTCTGAAGTTCTCTTTCTTTGTTGGGTCTTTGTGTGGTTTAGATATCAGTGTAACTGTGGCTTCATAGAAGGGATTAGGTAGTATTTCTTCTGTTTCTATTTTGTGGAATAGTTTGAGAAGTATTGGTATTAGGTCTTTGTTGAAGGTCTGAGGAAATTCTACACTAATACCAACCATCTGGTCCTGGAATTTTTGTTTTTGGTTGGGAGACTTTTAATGATTGCTTCTATTTCCTTAGAGGTTATGGGGCAATTTAGATGGTTTATCTGGTCCTAATTTAACTTTGGTACCTAGTATCTGTCTAGAAAGTCATCCATTTTTTCTAGATTTTCTACTTTCGTTGAGTATAGACTTTTATAGTAGGATCTGATGATTTTTTTGAATTTCATGTTTCTGTCGATATATTTCCCTTTTCATTTCTGATTTTATTAATTTGGATATGTCTCTGTGCTCTTTAGTTAGTTTGGCTAGGGGTTTATCTCTCTTGTTGATATTCTCAAAACCAGCTCTTAGTTTTTTTGGTTCTCTGTATTGTTCTCTTTGCTTCTATTTCATTGATTTCAGCCCTGAGTTTGACTGTTTCCTGCAGTCTACTCCTCTTGAGTGTGTTTGTTTCTTTTTGTTTTGGAGCTTTCAGGTATGCTGTTAAGTTGCTAGTGAGAATTTATTAAATTCTTTATAAAGGCACTTCATCCTCTGAATTTTCCTCTTAGCACTGCTTTCATTGTGTCATATAAGTTTGGGTATGCTGTGCCTTCATTTTCATTAAAGGACAAAAGGAGATCAAAGAGATACAAATCAGAAAAGGAAAAGTCAAAATATCACTATTTGCAGATGATATGATAGTACACATAAGCAACCTAAAAAATCTACCAGAGAACTCCWACATCTAAAAACAACTTCTGCAAAGTGGATGGATATAAAAGTAACTCAAACAAATCAGAAGCCTTTTTCTATACAAAGGATAAATAGGCTGAGAAAGAAATTAGAGAAACACCACCCTTCACCATAGTCACAAATAATATAAAATATCTTGGTGTAACTCTAACCAAGCAAGTAAAATATCTGTATGACAAGAACTTCAAGTCTCTGAAGAAAGAAATTGAAGAAGAGCTCAGAAGATGGAAAGCTCTTCCATGCTCATGCATTGGCAGGATTATAATAGGAAACATGGCCATCTTACTAAAAGCATTCTACAGATTCAGTGCAATCCCCATCAAATGGACAAAAAGTACCTAAAGAAATGTTCAGCATCCTGAGTCATCAGGGAAATGCAAATCAAGGCTATGCTGAGATCCCATCTTGCAACAATCAGAATGGCTAAGATCAAAACCCCAGGCAACACCAGAGGCTGGCAATGATGTGGAGAAAGAGGAATACTCCTTCATTGCTGATGGAATTGCAAGCTGGTACAACCACTTTGGAAATCAATCTGGTGGTTCCTCAGAAAATTAAAAATAGTTCTGCCTGAAGACCTAGCTATACCACTACTGGGCACAAACCCAAAAGATGCTCCAACATATAACAAGGACACATGCTTCACTATGTTCATAGCAGCCTTATTTACAATAACCTGAAGCTACAAATATCCCAAATGTCCCTTAACAGAAAAATGGATACAGAAAATATGGCACATTTACAAAATGGAATACTACTCAGCTATTAAAAACAAGGATATCAAAAATTTTGCAGGCAAATGAATGAAACTAGAAAATATCATTCTGAGTGATGTAACCCAGACCCAAAAGGACATACATGAAATGTACTTATTGATAAGTGGATATTAGTCCCAAAGCTCAGAATACCCATGATCTARCTCAAAGACTATATGAAGATTAACAAGAAGGAAGACCAAAGTGTTGATGCTTCAATCCCACTTAGAAGGGAGAACAAAATAATCACAGAGGCAGAGGGAGAGAGGGACCTGGGTGGGAGAAGGGAAATGGAGGGGGGAGAGAGAGCAGGATCAGGTATGGGAAGAGTCAGGAGAAAAGTCCAGAGGGCCAAGAGAATGAACAGAATATCTAGCTATTGGGGGGGATGGGGGAACCACTAAAAAGCCCCAGATGCCAGGGATTCAGTGGCTCCCAGAACCCAATGGGGATGACATTAGCCAAAGTACCCAACAGTAGGGAGATAGACCCTGAAGAGACCACCTCTAGTAGATAGACATGGCTCTCAGTTGAGGGACAGAGCCACCCACCAATCTCAAAATCTTTAACCCAGAAGTGTTCCTGTTTAAAGGAAACACAGGGACAAAAAATAGAGACTGAAGGAAAGGCCATTCAGAGACTGCTCCACCTTGGGATCCATCCCATCCATAGACAAACCCCTGACACTATTGCTGATGCCGTGAAGTGCTTGCAGACAGGTACCTCCCTAAGACGGATGCATATACTCATAGCCAACCTTTGCACTGAGCCTGAGGACCCCAGTGGAGGAGTTAGGGAAAAGACTGAAGGAGCTGAAGGGGATTGTAACCCCATAGGAAGAACAACAATATCAACTAACTGGACCCCTCAGAGCTCTTAGGGACCAAGCCACCAACCAGGAATATACATGAGTTGGTCCATGGTTCTCACTACATATGTAGCAGAGAACTGCCTTATCTGGAATCAATGGGATGTGAGGCACTTGGTCCTGTGGTGGCTCCAAAGGACTAGGAAGATTATATTGTACTCTTGGCTGAGTTCTATAGGAAGTCCCAAATACCAGTTTTGATATTCAATGTATGTTATATTTAAAGCAATTCATTGAATTTTAGATAGTCTTACACCTCTATTCATATCACAGAAAGGTAGTAGTCTGTTTAAATTCCTTAATATTATACATCATTAATAATTTAGATACAGAATTTTGGATTTCTTCTTTGGTGCTAATTTCATATTTTTGTATATTAATGCAACTTTGTATTTGTCATTTAAGTGCTTAGAATTTTTCTGCTTAACTACTGCTTATTACTCTGATAACATGATGTACAAAATGAATAATATGAGCAAGAGAAAATCACATTGGATARTTGCCACATAAATCAACTCAGGGTCAGTTAGTTTGATCATATATCCAAATCATGTCATACCAAGGAAGTAGGATGCAGTTGAAGTGCATGTGGATCCCYAGTTCTGTGTTTGGAAATATCACTCTATAACAGTACTACAAGACTAGAAGAGAGTGAATGGATTTCTTCCTATTAGGTTAACATTTTATAAACACAGAGTTCAGGTATTGCCTTAAAATTCTGTGCTTTTAAGGCAAGATGAAAGACCTTTGAGATCCTTATTCCCTCAAAGGGTATATGTAGTGCTGTAGTAGGGAATCTGGGACAGAGGGCAAGGACAGAAGAATGTTCTTACAAACTTTCCAAAAGCATTTGGCAAAATCCACATTGACTTTCACTCATTATTAATGAATGAATACCAGGAAATTACATGAAAGCAATGTGGGGGAAAGGAACCAAGAAAAATAGAATAAGAAAGCATGTTTTCTTCATCAGAGACATCCCAGAATCATCCAACACAGTAGATGTAATGGAAGGTGACTAGAGTCATCAAATTTATCACTCAAGGAGGATACCATGGGAATTCAGGCAAGCATTTCTT
This sequence comes from Apodemus speciosus, assembly GCA_002335545.1. Taxonomy (NCBI): domain Eukaryota; kingdom Metazoa; phylum Chordata; class Mammalia; order Rodentia; family Muridae; genus Apodemus; species Apodemus speciosus. Next base: position 23,527 of record BDUI01005393.1, read on the forward strand.
TACCAACACCAGTGGGCTGAATTCATTTCTGGACTGGATTTCACTTTCTTTGGGAAATCAAGTTCTTTCCTCTAACTCTAATATACTAATAAACTGTCCATGCTTTCAGTAAGAAACTGACCTCTTAAGTTATAGCACACAGACAAATTTCAGAGGGACTTCATCGGGAAGTTTTCCAGATTGAATACTTTGTAGCTTGATTAGTTTCCTCAGTGTTGAGAAAGATCAGTGCAGGTGAAAACCTGAACTCCAGCACTGGGGATGGCATGCCTGTGTCTCAGTCACTGGGGATGGCATGCCTGTGTCTCAATCCTGTGCAAAGCACATGGTTCTGAGCTACCATGCTTATTTTTCAGAGTAAGAAAGTCACACTCAAGGAGGTATCATGACTCTTTATGTCTACATTATTTACCTTTTATTCTACTGTTTTTATTCTATCGGTCAAATGGAAAAAGTCATATGTTTATATCTATATACCTATTTGTTTTCAACTTAAACATAATTCCTTTTGAAACAACCCAAGAGCAGAACTCTGTTGATTTATATTTATTCATCCATTGTGATGTTTCTTTAAAGAGAAAAGAATGAACAATGAAGTTCATGCACCCAAACGAGAATTTTCTACAGTGTGTCCAGTTATCCTACTCTAACAGACATTCACAACTTATTTGTAGTGACAATACAGTACAAGACGGTGGGCTTATTTGCGAATGTAATGGTTCATAAAATTTTAAGCTTCCTATTTAATAACCCTTTCAAAAACCACACATTCTAGTCCTTCTAGTATACAAAGCAATGACTTTTCAATAAAGCTCTAAAGAAATACTTAATCAGTATAGGAAGAGAGTACAATCATCCAATCAAAATGATAAAGAAAACTACCTATTATGATTTGCTGGTCGATTTTACGAATTCATTTTATCAATGTGCACTTGGCACATTGCATGCTCCTGAAGTTTACTGGAGTTGTTTTGAAGTTTCAGGCTCTTATTCTTGCTCTCAAGAGTAATGTCTTCTGGGAAACGAAGCTGAGAGCCAATAAGACATAGTGCAAGTACAATCCACAGTCTGCCAATCACAAACAAGGAATACAAAAGTGCCTATAATTCATCTCTGGATATTGTTCAGGTTTTGACTACAGATATGCCTATGGCATTCTTTAAGATCGAAGGGGTGAAAGTAACTTTAAACTAAAAAAAAAAGTATCAGCCTAGCTGGGGCACAGCACCCAGCCTGAAACATGTGACTTCTGACATCTATTCACCAAGTTCTTTTGGCAGACAAGAGGTGAGGGGCAGGGATGGGTGGGAAAGACTGAGAGGTAATGCATAGTTAGTTATCAGAACCTATACTTATACTGCAAATGTTTAAGAAATAGTCCTTAGCACATCAAGGCTTCTGGGTGTTGAATCTGTCTTCTTTTGAAACTCAGATTTGTCTCAGCCTTAAACTCTCAGAATCACAATGTACAGAAGACAGAATAGCCATTCCTGGGAAGACACATTCAATGGTATTGGTGATACTTATTCAGAAGAATGACACAGATGCATCAGAAGCCACCAAATGAAAAAGAACGTTTGTCCTATATTTAGCAAGATATCTGTAAACACAAAACTAGAACCCACCGATGCTCAATAAATACAGCAAAAAAGATTTTAAAATGATAATTAAAACTGAAAGCCAAGGAACTAACCTTCCCTCATAAACAAAGGTTCAAATTACCAATGTCTGAACTCTGTTAACCCTGGCTCTCTATTCTTTTGACAAGCACCTCAGAAAACACAGATGAGCAGTTTCTTTCATCTCTCTGGCTTATGATTGGAGGGCTTTCTGCTCTCCATGGTGCTGGCTGCAGTAGCAAGGACTGATTGGAATGGTTGGTTTATTCAGTGGGCATGGCTAATGCAGTCCATCAGTTCTGAACTCAGCTGTGGACTCTGTTCTCTGGGCTCCTCAACAGTGTGATAGCTTGGTTATTAGAGAAGGCTCATCTGAATAATTATGAGCTGGAAAGGTGACTTAATTAGTAAATTGTTTGCTATTTAAGCATAAGGATCTGAATTCAGTACCCCAGAACCCACTTTAAAAAGTTAGGTATGGTAACATGTGTTTCATCCCAGTGCTGGAAAAGTAGAAACAGGAAGATCCCTGGTGTTTGATGGCCAACCCGTCTAGCTGAAGGGGTAAGCTCCATGTTCTCTGCGAGATCTTGCCTCAAACAAAATAAAACAAGGGGCTAGAGAGACGAATCAGCTGTTAAGAGAACTGGCTGCTCTTCAAGAGCACCCAGGTTCAATTCCTCGCATCCACATGACAGTTCACAACCATTTTAACTCCAGTATAGGAGATCCAACACTCTCACACAGACATACATACAGGCAAAACACCAACGCACATATATATATATATATATATATATATATATATATATATATATATGTGTGTGTGTGTGTGTGTGTGTGTGTGTGTGTGTGTGTGTGTGTGTGTGTGTGTGTGTGTGTGTGTGTGTGTGTGTGTGTTGTGGACATGGGCATCTGTGTACATACACAAAGTCCAGAAGTAGAACAATGGGTATTCTCTTCCATCTCTTCCTATTTTATTCTGAACCTGGAGCTAGGCTGACAGTCATTAAAATCCATTGATACACTGGTCTCAGTGCTGAGTTTCAGGTGTATACAGCCATATCTAACTTTTTACATGAATACTGGGGATCAGAACTCAGTTATCATGAGTGTTCAGCAGATGATCTTATACACTGAGCCATTGTCCCAACCCTGTGGTGGTTTATGTTGAAGGTCAACTTGATAAGCTTTAGAATAAACATGGAACCAAATTTCTGGGCATATAATCTATGAGGGATTATCTAGATTGGGTTATGCRACCTGGTGAGACCCACCATGAATGTGTGCACACCATCCCAAGGCCTGTTATTTGTTAAATGAACAGGAAGAAGCAAGCTGAGGGAGCACCTTCTTGGCTCCCTGCCTCCCTCTTGTGGATAGGATGCAATGTGCTGTCCTCCTAACCCTGGTGTTGCTCCTCCCCAGTTCTGATGCACTGGGTCCCTGAAACCATCAGTAAAGTAAGTTCTCCCTTCCTTAGGTTGCTTTTGTAAGGTGTTTGGTCACAACATCCAGACAAATGAGCACTACAGCTCTGATGGCCGGGCTGAGCACACATATTATACACTGAAACTCTTTCTAAGCAAAGAAACTAATAGAGTATATACATACCAACCCTTAGCAGTCATAATAAATACTGTTGCATTTACTACTATATTTTTCCAGTGCAAATGGTATTGCTCAGCTATAATCTTTTAGCCATGGGTATGTAGTTTTTAAATTTGAAGTAGGATTGACAATAACTTTTCATTCAAAAAGGATCAAAATATAAAAGTATGAAAAACTTTATACTTGTAAGTTGCTTTCAACAGCTTTATTTTTTCTGAATTGCTCTATATCATTTACAGGCACACTTCTGATTTAACATGAGACTACTCTGATGAGACTTACTGAAGAGAAAGAAAGAGTTATATATTTATAGATTCATTATCATAACCTTCACTTGAAAATGTGAAGGCCATTACACCAATTTACATAATGCCATTGTGAAGGGAAACATAAATACTGCAGCAGAGAAGCCATTTCTTTTTTTTTCTTTTTTTTTT
>BDUI01005393.1:31953-45341 GCA_002335545.1 Apodemus speciosus
CGGGGAAACCAGGAAAAGGGAAATGAAATGTAAACAAAGAATATATCCAATTAAAAAATGTATTCACTTGGCTCTGCCACTCTTCCTTAGTGTTTATTTTGCTTTTCTTCCAGTTCTTTCAGCATCCTAGCAGCCAAGTTCCTCCAGACCTCACTTCCCAAAATCTTGTTCTTCCCAATTACTGATGCTTCTCTTCCTACCATGGGTCTAACCCTAGTAAGTCCATTACAAGTGGAAACTGGTATGAGTTGAAGATGCACATAGCACGGCTACCATACCCAGCATTGCAGTTATACAGCAGAGCATCCTCACTAATCACATGGCCAGCTATCACCAGGAAAAGATAAAAAATATCCTCACCAAAGTCTGATTTCTAAGGAACGTGCAAAATCAAAATATAAGAAAGTGGGGACTGGGCGGTGGTGGCACAGGCCTTTAATCACAGCATTTGGGAGGAAGAGGCAGGTGGATTTCTGAGTTTGAGGCTAGCATGGTCTACAGAGAAACCCTGTCTCAAAAAACAAAACAAAGCAAAACAACAACAACAACAACAACAACAAAGAAAGAAAGTGGGGACTGGCTCCACAGCTTACGCATTCTCTCAGCTGTCCTCTATCATGAGGTAACATGCCTTCCCTAGAAAAGGGTGGTAAGACATTAATACATACCAACACATTGAATGCAGAGCTAGAAACAGTGAAAATGCTGTGTGGTGGAAAGGGAGAAGAAACAAAGTTTGTTTGTTTGTTTTTTAACCAGAACCCCAAATCCAAAAACCTGTAAGTCAAGGCACCCAGACAGAGACAGCTGCATTCCCATGCCTACAAAGTGGCCCAACAGAATGGGATGAGTTGCTGAGGGAGGGGCTGTTGTGACAAAGATGCTGCTCCTCTTGTGCTGCAAATGTAAAGTTGTAATGCTATTTGGTTTTTATCCTTAATTTTTTGACCCCTCTTTAGTTCCTCACACCTACTTTTGGACTTTGTAATCACAGGAGACCTTTAAAAGACTGAAAAAAAAGTAGAAGTGTTGGTAGGAAAGGGGAGGGGCCTTCAGCCAAGGCAAAGAGGCTGGTTTTGCAACTCCATTGTCAGCAGAGCTGGTCTCCACCCCTTGCTGTCTAGGCTCAATGCATCAGTGTAGGGGAATACCAGAACAGGGAAGTGGGAAGGGGTTGATGGGGGAACAGGGAGAGGGAAAAGGGCATGTGGGACCTTTGGGGGGCAGGGAACCAGGAAAAGGGAAATGAAATGTAAATAAAGAATATATCCAATTAAAAAAAGAGAGAGAGAGATCCTCGCCACACTGCACACTATCACTGTTTCACCTTGCTTTCTATGACATCACTCCTGTATGGTTCTTCTCCACTCTTAACTGTCAGGATCATCCTTCAAAAGTTTTGAAAGCCATTTTCCTCTTACAGTGACAAACATACCCAGTCTGTTGCCGACACCTTGGCTTTAAATGCAATCATGAGTGGTGTTTGGTTCTTCGGTGATGAGCTCCAAGAGAAAATGAAAACCGTGAGCAACAGAACTTTTGTTTCCTTCTTCATTCAACCCAGCCAGGAAGCCAGTAAAAGTCACCCCGGCCTGGCACAGTTGTGCAGTGACTCAGCATACCTTCCTTTGAATTCATCAGTACATTTTGCCTAAATATTCCTTATGTATTCTAGTTGTCTTGGAAACATATGTTGTATATAAACTGAAACAAATGTGGTAAGTGAAAAGAATGAATTATCTCCTTTGAAGTGTTTACAATGCTTGAGGTAAAAGCTACTCAGTAAATATACATGGATAAATAAAATTAGGAATAGAAAGATAAAAGCATGGAAAATCAGCCGAGTCCTATCTTCTTTATTTAAAAATCCCACAATCACTACTTTTATTTATTTCTTCAAATTATTCTATGTTAATTCTTCTCTAAGACAGTACTTACTATAAATATTCCCTTTGGGTTAGCAAAAATGTAGTACTGAATACCTGTTAAATGACCCGTACATTATACAGTGAGAGTGTTCTCTGCCATGTCACTTCACTTAGCTAGGAAGAATGCTAGCGAAGAGAATAGCTTCCAAAATTGTAGTTCTTTTCAACAAATCTGTTTTGAAAATTAAATCCTAAAAGGATTCAACAAACTTAATATGCTCTCCAACATTCAGTTATTATGGCTGGGGGAGTTTCTCAGTGCCTCCATGATGTGTTCAAATACATTTGCTATGTTTATAATTATAATCCAGACAGCCAATTGCATAGTCTTTCTTTAGTGGGTTAGAAGAAATTGAAATATAAACAGTTTTTGCCCAGAGAGTAATTCCATTTAGAATTCAGCTTTTTTTTGACGTGTTCTAAATGTCAATCATTTATCAGCCTAGTGAGAGGAACCGAAGGATAGAAGAATAAATATAATAAAGACACTGTGATATTCGAAAGCTCACGAATCTAAATATTTCTATTAGCAAAGTAAAACGGACTTAAATTTAAACATGGAGGGCTGCAAAGATGAGAAAGTGAAATGGCCATGCAATGCTCTCCTCCCGTGGGACACACATCCTGCCAGTGCCAGGCATCACGTCTCTAAGTCACAGTTCATACCATCACAAGTAGGTCTTAATGGGATTTTTCATCTGACCAATTACGAAATTATCACTAAAACAACAGTTTCCCTTGCAAGATTCCAAGAATCACTTTCATTATGCTCTTCCTTCAGAGTCTCTTTCAAATGGCGTAATTTAAAAAAAAAAATAGAGAGTATGGGCATAGCATAATATTTGAAGGAATTAAGTAGTGCAGGGTCTTTTTTCTTTTTTCTTTTTGAGTAATAAGCTATCAAGCCTTCTAAGACTTGATGTCAGTAATAATGATTCTCTCTAGTCTTAAATGTCAGCTTAATAAACATGCCTGGAAATTCACAGGTATCTGTGATGGCAAGCATAAACTTGAAGCTGTTAATTAGACTCTGACAAAGCCTTCTTCTCAAGGCCAAAGCTTAAAGGGGTCTTTTGGGGATCAGATTCTGAGGCTCAGCTGAGAGCCCTGTTCTGTCCAAAGTAATGGGTCACTCTCTAGGCTCAAGACTAAATTTGCCAGTATCCTTCACTGAGGTTTTTAACCACATGGTTGAGAAAGTAGCTTAGTGTAGTCTTTATTATCAGTGATGATACCAGTCTCTATCAGCTTGCTGTCTGGGATTCTTCACATCCTCAAAGGTTGGGTGTGGCCGTAAGTGTAAGGGACATCAATGAAAAACTTTGACTACCAGTTCTTATGAAGGTACAATGGAGGGAGGGGCAAACACACAAACTACTTTCTTCTTTTCTCTGCCCCTACCCATTAGGCCAAAAATAAGTCTGGTGTGTAGCTATCATGTAAAATTTCAACTCCCATTCATACAGCATCCTTGACCAAACCTCTTCTCAACTAGCACATCTAGGAGAAATACTACAAAGGAACTAAATATTTATCTAATTCCCCTTCCCTGAACCCTTCATCATAGTGAAAACCATTGCAAGAGGATAGCTTTCACATGGTTATTTATAAAATCATCCTAGATTTTAGTGCAAATGAGAATTATGTTGACACATGCAGGTTGACCAATAGGAAAACAGGTTGCCTTGTTTGCCTTGAGGATATGTTAAATCAAAAGCCATTAAAAATCATATCTCATGTCTGTTGTTTCTGCATTCATAGATTCAGTCAAGTACAGATTAAAAATATATTAAGGAATAAGTATATCTGTACTGGACATTTTTCACCCCCATCACACCCCAGCTGGGATGGTATAGCATCTATTTATGTGTCATTTAAATTAGTTTAGGCATTATAAATAATACAGAGCTGATTTAAAATAAATGGGAGCCTTCATGAATAATATATGCAAATGGTAATCTGTTTCCTATAAGAGGCTTGAACATCTGAACAATTTGGTCCCCATGAGTGCCTTGAAAAGAGATCCATTGATATCAAGGTTTAAGACTGTGTTCTCTGTATGTTTGACTATGTTTGACTATGTTTTTAGGCATGATGGCACATGCCTTTAATTCCAATTCTCAAAAGGCAAATGAATTTGAAACACCATTCTAAAGCAACAAACCAAAACCTGTACTCTGAAATGGCAATGATTTAGCGCCATCTCATGGTAGGTCTCTAATGAGATGAGGCCAGTTTCTGGCTTGTCACAGGATTTATGAATATTTGAAAGAAAAGGAGGTAGGGTTAAACCAAAGAGTGTGTTATGAAATGCACTTGGAAAAGCTGAATAAAGCAAACACAGTACTTAGAAAATGTATACTCAATAAAAATTCTGGTAGTCAAATTTCAAATAACATTTGTGATTCTTCAACAGAATCTCCATGATTTACTTAATGGATTTAACCATGGAGAGAGAAAACTGTCACTAGACTCGCTACCAGAAATTTATGCTTATCTTGTAAATAGCTGAATTCTCGGCCTGTTTGGGAACAATTGATAAAAGCCTGGCTTGAGATCTGGTTGAAAACAGTCACTCTAATTAACAAAATAAAGCACATAATTCAGACAAGCATCATATGAGTCTTCTGCTTAGAGTGCCAGAGCATGCTGGTCCCAGTGACAGTTCCTAATCCCCCACTGCTGAAAAGTGACTTCCAGGGAATCAAGTTGGCTTAGATGGATTTTCCATTTAAATGGTCAAGGATTAAGAGGAGTTGGTTGGACAAGCGTAACTCATTCATAGAACATTCCACTTCAAATACACATTCACATCATGATATCCTTATGAAAATAAGCCGTCTTCGTAGTCCCTGGAATCTAAAAGCAAAGGCTGACACTAAACCATTTTTGATTAATGTATAACATAGTTGGAGGACTTTGCTACACTTCAGCCCCCTGTATTTCTGAACTTCTGTGATCTCTGTGTCACTTAATGCAGTTTGCGGAGCTGGGTCCCCCTAGAGATTATCTACACAAAAAACATGCGTTTCATTCCAAACCTGAGCAGCATTCCTGTTCTAGATAGATTCACTGACAACCTTTAACAGGGCAAACCGCCAATAAGTCACCATTTTAACAGCCTTGTTTCCACATAGCACATACACTAACATGCTTATTTGACTTGCTTGTTGAGAATGATTTATTGAATATCACAGAATGGGAGAAAACATTATCTTCAAAGGGCCCTTCTCTGAGTGTTTGGAACCCTATAGAACTCAATAGAATCAAAGCAAGAAAATCTGCAAGCCAAGCAATTCTATCTTGTTAAAAAGTTAAACTCTGGAGCAAAGTAGAAGCAGGGAAGGATTTGGGGACCTGAAAGAGCTAATTCCTAAGAGAAACACACTTACTTCAAGTTTTTACTGTGTACACACACTGGCAGGGAACCGTGTGAATAGAGAGAGGTACATCTGTATGACACACATACTATTTTATTTTATTCATTTGTTTATTTATATAAAATTGAGAAGGCATTTTGTCCTGCCTCTGGAATAACTTAAAAAAGCTAATCTTTTGTTTTTCTTTCTTTACTCCTTTTTTTTTGTTTGTTTTGAGAGCAAGACTTGCACTTGCTTGCCAGTTCTGAAAAGACTCTTGTGTAGAAACCACACACCTTATTACAGAAACAGACCACTTGGGCAGTTTGCTGATTCATGAATTGCAATGATGGGCTTCACCAAGCAATCATGAACAAGTCTTAAGAATTAATCAAGTTTTATCAGATAATTTTCAGTGTGACTCTTCCCATCCACTTCAGGATCAATTTTCTAATGATCTCCACCAGACAATGTTCCTTATGCCACCCCACACCCACTTCTGTTGGAAGCAATACACAGTTCAGTCAGACTACTGCTGAGTGGAACTAATTCCTTCCTCTTAACGCCTGTCTCCAATTAGCTGGTGGGAAACACAAATGATTTGCTTAAGAGCCTGGTCTCCCATTCACTCCAGCCCATTATCATTCCCACCCAAGCATCACACAGCCACTAATTGTCTTGGGAATCTGTGCTGTGAGGCTGCTAACTTTGTGACCTAGGTAAGGTATTTACCATTACCAAGGCTCAGTTTCTGCTGCTGAGAATAGGGGTCATTTGTCCTGACACATTTCTGAGTGCTGAATGACAGACTCTGTCAGGAGCACTGAGATTTGTTTGGCCCATGCAGTGCTTGGCAAACCAAGTACCACCGCCATGGGCTAAAAATAGGGAAAACAGATAAACAGATATGTACTGAAAATTAAATAAACCATAAACGGTATGTACAAGATACAGAAGAAGTCCCACACACCACAACCCTCTTCTTTATAGGGACCTGGCAATGTAGCAGCAATGAGAGAAGTCACTCTCTCATGTGGCCGTGTTGATGGCACCACCTACATAACCTTAGCAGTTGGTTTCAAGTCCTCTAAATGGGGGTTCACTGTGTTTTTCATCTATTTGCCCTCTTTTCCAACCCATCAACTCAGACTCATCAGTCACAGTGCAGCAGTTGAAGGCGCTGTTCTCTTCCATGTGCTAAGGAGGGTCACCTGCCCAGCTCGTGTCTGCATTTGCCAATGAGAAAGTACCAGGGTCAAGGCAGACAGTCAAATACTCAAGTGTTTCTACATGCTGTTATAGAGTAATGCCCCTGACACCCAAGCCCTCCTCAAAGCTGGTGCCTAGGGTCGATGGTGAAGGGTGTGAAGGATGCCTGGGATCTTAATAATGATGCTACAGTCAATTAAAGACACTGTGTGTATGGTTGTGGGGCAATGCCAGCAAGAGGTGTGCCAGCTATTGCCAAACTGCAATGCCCCCATTTTTCTTAAGGCACAGATGCTATTTTGTTCTTTTTTTCCCCCTCACATGTGACTTTACTGAATGTATAAATGACTTTGTTGTATATTTTATGCACTTTCGGTGTATGTTTAAAGCTCATACTTTTCAATTTCAGCAACATAGGTGGGATTCCCAGGATAGAAGGCAAAACGGAAGAAGAAGCGTTCTGAAAGAAGAAACATTATTTTCTTCTCTTCCTCCTGAAGAAAAACACTGTGCTATTCATCTATGAAACACTTTTTATAATGTCACTGTATAAGGCAAGTAAGATAGGGAATTGCAATAAAGATGCTTGCCACCGAACCTGACTCTATGAGTTCTATTCCTAGGGCCCACATGATGGGAAGAGGAAACCTACTCCCACGAGCTGTTCTTTCATCCTCACATACCATTGCTCACTCAAGAAATAAATGAATGTAATACTTTTCAATTATTTATAAAGTTTAGGTTCAGGAAATATATGCTTCACTTCACCTGTAAGTCTGATACAAGATTAAATTAGTGCCCCTCTCTAAAAGACCAACTCTGTACRCTTTGTTGGGTACTATAAAGCAGAGGCCACAGGCAAACTATTTAGTGGGTAAAATTATCACACACTAAAATTACTATCAGTTTTTGTAACCTTTGAGCAATCAGTTGGAGAATAAAAGATGTATCCAGCAAGTGGATGAACTTTGGAACCCTTCCCAAGAAAATCAAGTGCTTGTCACTTCTGCCAACATCTGTTACATTTAGGGATTATTTGTTGAATAGTGACATGAGCTCCTCGTTTTTTCAGACAGTTCTGACAATTGAAGCAATAGGGAAGAGTTTATTCTTTGGCCAAAGCCTATCTGAAAATCAGTGTCTGCAGTTTTAAGTTACAAAGGAAATTTTCCCTCCTAGTCCCAGTGTTTAAATGACTTGAGATATTACAACTATGTAAAGTTAAATCCCACTGTGCAAATTGGAAATAAGAAATAAAAATATAAGCTCAAGACTATTCAAACCACAATTAGAATATTAGAATTACATCCTGTTAGCATTCTGGGTTTTTTTTCAGACTTTGACATTTCATAACTGCAGAGAAGTCACCATTAACTTCAGGGTGATTGGTGATCAGGTACAGAGAGCAAAGGGCATGCTGTTACAGAGGTTCTGCTCAAGGGTACTTGACAGTAGATGAGTCCAGCTTGGCATTTTTCTATTTCAGTATTATTAGATTCTTCTAAAGAAGCTGAAGTGGCAAGAACTGACAAGGTCAGAAACTATGTGCCTGTCCCAGAACCCAGAGAAAGAGAGAATATACAGGTAAGGGAATCTCAGAAACTTCACTGGTTATTTTGTCTTGGTTGAAGAAGATATCAAGTCACAGAGAATGTGTTCCATGGTACTGGTGGCTGCAGTAGAAATGGTGGCATGACATATGTCTTTGTGTTTAAAAGGACTAGAGATGCTATACTCATCCACACCCTTAAATGTGTTTTCTTTGGTTCCACAAAGTATTTAGAGTAGACTTTATATTGCAGACAGATACACAGAGTATAGGAGGAGAAGGGTGACTTGTCAGAACTACTTGTTTTTGACAATGCTTCATTAGAAGGATAAGAGCCGCACARGTTGTAACAGGAATCCTCTGTATGTGGCTTTATTTTGAAAGGTAGGTAGCAAGGTTCTGGGTCCTTGCCACGACCGGCAGAGGGTCTGATGGTGATTTTTGTTTGTCTTCTGCCTATACTGGGAATAGGAAGTAGGATCTTCCATGTGCTAGCCAAGTGTTGTACCACTGAGCTGTATCAGCTGCCACACTGTTGATATTTTATACTGAGACAAATTCTCACTCAGTTTCCTAGGCTGGTCTTGAACTTACTTTATCCTAAATAGGCATTGAACTTGTGGTCTTTCTCTCTTAGCCTCTCAAATTGTATACAAAATGACATTTGCAATTATGAAATTTAGATGAATTTTTAAGCTTACTATAAAATACTGAGAGTGAGTAGAGGATGGTATAAAATCAGACATTTCCCAAATACGATAAAACATGTAATTTTGATTGTTTCCTTATGCAGTGTTCATTGAAAGAAGGGCCTTGGTCAGGATTATCTTCGTAAATGTGCATTTCATGAGCATTTACTGTGTGTTCTTATAATCAACATGTACATTGATTATATGTTGAAGACGTCCATGCATACACAAATGGAAAAGATTACTTCTGTTAAAGTTTCCAAGCTTTAAATGGCCTCCAAAAGAAAAACTGCTTAGATTTACATTTATTGTTCAGTTATAAGAGTATAACAAACTCTGGGTGGGCACAACCATGGCAGCCAAGGCCTATGCCTCACCCTGCCCTAGGCCAGGGTAATTGTGTAAGGGAGAAAAGCAAATAGCCAGGCAAGCCAGACATGGCTGGGACCACTGACAACCTGCCCAGCTGCACCCTGCTTATAGTCAGGATGACATTTGTGTCACATGATACCACCAAGGACCATGTAGGTCATGCTTTTGCTGGGAACCATATTGATGTGAGTGGCCTATACTGCCACCTGAGACCATGAAGATGTCTGGTCTAGGCTGCCACTGAGGGCCATCTCTGGGTCCATGGTCCTACTGTGGCTAGGGTCTGTGTGGTTGTCTGTGGCCCATGTTACTACCCAGGAGCATGCAGGTGTCTATAGTCTGTTCTGCAGCCCCAAGTCACTTTGATGTCTGAAGGCTGTGCTGTCTCTGGGGGCTATTTTGATGTTGGTGGCATGTACTCTCTAATGAGGCCACATTAATGTCCATTAGGGTTGACCTAGGAATATATGCTTTAAAAATCTAGTAAAAGAAAGCTTAGTATGACCTGCACACAGGTAGAGTTCTAGGGTACCATACACAAAACCATGGGTTTAACCTCTAGCTTTTTCAAAACTGGGGCATGATGGTAGACACTTGTAATCTCAGCATTCTGGTAGTAGAGGCTATATGACCAGGAGTTCAAGGTTACCTCATTCTCAGTTACACAGTAAATTGAGTGGCAGCCTGAGATACATGGGAAAACAAAACAAAGCAAAACACAGAGTCATCACTCTGACAGCTAATGGGAGCAAATGCAGAGTCCCACACCCAAACACTAGGTGAAGCCCAGAGAACACTATGGAAGAGCAGGAGGAAGGATTGTAGGAGCCAGAGGTGTCAAGAACACCAGGAGACCATGACTCACCGAATCAACTAAGCAGGGTTCATTGGGGGCTCACAGAGACTGGTGCAACAATCACAAAGCCTGTGAGGATCTCTGTTGGGTCTCTGCATACATGCTGAAGTTTTCTTGCTTGAGGGTTTTTATGGGACTTCTAACAGTGGGAGTGGGGGTGTCTCTGATTCTTTTGGAACCTTATTTCTCCTGGGTTACCTGGTCCAGCCTTGATATGAAGGTTTGTGTCTAGTCTTATTGCATCTTGTTACCCATGCTCATTTGATATCACTGGGAGAGGAAGAGCTTTGTCACACAAGTATCCATTGTAAAGTGCATGGTATTTGTTAATAATATTATGTTGATAAAGGCAAGATGGACTGACTATGGAGAATTTTGACATTTTCTAAGAACTGGGAAAGTAGGTGAGTGAACTGTAGGTAGGAGGACCTGTTGAGTTTTGGTCTGTTGCTATGTACTGTGATGCTAAGTCCAGCCCCCAGGGCCTGGTTGCCCCAGAGAGGAGAGGGTCTATACATAGTGATGTTATGTAATCTTGCCCCTCCAAGTTATCCCTGATTGGTAAATAAAGATGCCTATAGCCAATACCTGGACAGAAGAGAGATAGGCAGAGTCTTTGGTTTCCCAGCTTGAAGTCAGAGGAGAGCAAGGGAGAGGAAGGTGGGAGAGAAGGAAGAGATCATTGGTTAGGAGTCAAGAATGCATGGTCATGAGGGCTGGACAATTGCAGTTAAGAGCAGCCCAGATGAAATATAGTAAGTAATAACTCGGGTTATCAATAGGAAATAGATTTTAATAGGATAGAGGGTATATATCTTCCCAGCTTTAGTTAAAGAATTATTATAAATATAAATGTGTGTCTTTTATCCAAGAACCAGTCAATGGTGGGGTAGAAACCCTGGATTGGGATTAAATATTTTCTATAACAAAGAACTGATTCTAGATATGTAAAATAGGAATAACAAAGACATTTAAGTTGAAATAATGTTATTACAATAGGAATGTAAAGTTTTCATCAATTATCAGGTTCAAATCAGAGATGGATGCTCAAAGCCAACCATTGGACTGAACATGTGGTCTCCAATGGAGGAGTTAGAGAAAGGACTGAAGGAGCTGAAGGGGTTTGCAACCCCATAGGAAGAAGAGCAATATCAACGAACCAGATCTCCCCAGAGCTCCCAGGAACTAAACCAAGGAGTACACRTGGATCAACCCATGGCTCCAGTCACATATGTAGCAGAGGATGGCCTTGCTGGGCATCAGTGGGAGGAGAGGCCCTTGGTCCTGTGAAGGCTTAATGCCTCAGTGTAGGGGAATGCCAGGGCAGGGAGGTGGGAGTGGGTAGGGGAACATCCTCAAAGAAGCAGGGGGAAGGGAAATAGGATAGGGGTTTTCCCGAGGGGAAACCAGGAAAGGAGATAACATTTGAAATGTAAATAAAGAAAATATCGAATAATAAATAAATAAATAAATAAATAAATAAATAAGGAAACAGACAACAAAAATCATGATGTCTCTGGGGCACAAGAGCATCAACAGCTCTTAAATGTCAGAAAAACAAGTCTGCCAGTCAGTTGGAAATGAGGTCATATCCAAGCTCCTCCTAGAACTCAGATCTGAATAATAGAACAGTGATACGAAACTCACATCATTAGTTTTTTAGAGGTAAAGACAGGAACTTCATGCATCTCATTACATATTAATCACGGACAGAGAAAAATGAATGCATACATGCATACATGCTTGCTTGCTTCACTCATATGCGAGATTCTCTGCTTATTGGATGGTGCTGCCCACAGTGGCCTGACTCCTTCTTCAACAATTAATTTAATAAAACCAATTTCACGGACATGCCCACTGGCCAACCTATTGTAAACGATCCCTGAGACTCTCTTCTGAGGTGATTCTAGATGCTATCAGGTTGACCATTAGAACTAATTATCATACTGAATTAAAGTAAGAAGTTGGAGTTTGGTAGGGCTATTCAGCACTCAGATTCCAGGATCACTGGCAAAGTGCTTTTGGGGAAAAGCCTTACATAGTGGCATGGAGAGATGCTGGGAAAGGAGATGTGCCACACAATATGTTGATTATGCATTTCAAGCTGATTTTACATTCTAAACAAAATTTTGTTTTGTACTTAAGAAATTTGATCTTAAAAATTATTTATATCAGCACTGACATTTTTAATACTTCACATTTTATTACCTCTAATGTCTTTGCTATCATTAATCTTAGTATCTATTTGTTGTTTGGAAGAAAAGACAGACTTAGCAAATGGTAGACATCTCATAAACAACAGATAGGGGCTGCGTAAGCTGTGTGGGAATTAAAACTTGGAAAAGGGAAAAATATTTTTCTTCCTTACAGGATAATGGTTTTCAGTTAATTCCAGAGGTCAATTGTAAAAACGAGTTCCTTCCCTTAAATACTGAGATTCATCATCCTGACACTGTTTACCAGAGYCGCAGTTCATGMACTGATAGGAGCCTCGTGACCTTGTGTTCAGTTGCCACACAGTTCACTATTCCTTCATTATATCTGAAGGCAAACATGTGGGCACTGAGCCTTATCATGTCATGCTTCCATGAGTTYTCRGTTCCATCATTGCTAATAAAAACAGCATTTGTTTTATGCTATTTGTCAGACTTCATCCTGAAGGTTTTATTGCACACGTATTATAAAATCTTTCAATCACAAAAGTACTGGGAATAATAAAACAAATGTTTGTGAAACTACCAGACATTTAGTCAAACACTAACACTCTGCCGTATTTTCTTTTTAAAAAATGTTATATGTGTGGTTAAAGCATACTATGTATAATGACCCAATTCAGTTTTCTTCTTTTCTTTCCTGTCCAGAATGTAACCAACATTCCAAAAGTGAAGAATGTTTTCCTCATTACTTTTACACRAGAGTGTTTTTTCAATAGTATCTAGTGATATCCACATGACATTAAAACTAAGATAAACTCTATCAAAAATGGTATTACCTCCTTTCAAGAACATATACTTAAAATGTATATTGTAGGTTATTCCTACAGTATTTTATTGGATGGACAGCCATGTTTCAGTGTTTACATTCTAATGGATATTTCATTTTTTCCTGCAAGCTCAATATACAGCATGTCAATTTTTTATTGAATATTTGTATATTTCATTAGAATAAATTAAGTGAAGATTGATGAGATTTAATAAATTATTAGATTTAACTTTGGCTACACTGACTATGTTTCCTTTAAAGAAGCTATGCCAATGTATATTTTGACAGCAACATGGGAGAATTTCTCATTATCAAACTTCCTAATGAYATCTGCCTTTGTAAATTACTTTAAATTTTGCCAGTCAAAATCAGTGGCCTTGAATAAATGTTCCAGCATACAAATACATGAAGATTAGTAAGGCTGGATCATGTAACACATACTAG